>WAAG01067000.1:5947-22266 GCA_013390105.1 Tichodroma muraria
AAACTTCTATGGCATTCAAGAAAAGACTCTGCTTCTTCTTTAGTAAATTGAGAAATGATTGTTTCTGAAAGAGGTACTGACTTAATATTCCAGATTCCTTTTTTTTATCTTTTCATGTGTCTGAGGGGTGGGTAGTTGGTGGGGAGAAAGGAAGTATGTTTTTGAAAGTTTCATTCCAATTCTTGTTTTTTTGTTTTTCCTCTTTTTATGTTAGTTAATAAAATCAGTTCTTTTCAAGTTTAAACCTGCTGTGTTCTTGATTACAGAATTTTAAATTGGCAACCCAAATTAATATTTTCTGTCTCGCTTCAGACTGAAACCACGACAGTATTATATAATTTTATCAAAGAGTACTTACAGACTAAGAAGATACACCTGAGAGATGAAACCCCCAACTACATTAATAATAGTATTCAGAGACAAATCTAAATCAAAAAGCATTTGCAGAATGTGTGCGAAATCTGGGAAATTGGGAAATTGAAGGAAGGTTCTCCTGTGCTTCACAAGATTATTTCAGACATTTCTGTAAAGACATTTTTGAGCCCGAGATTCCATACCAAGCCAAATGTCTAACTTTTAAAAGATGCATGGCAACAGGAGATGTGCTTTAAAGGAATTCAAACACCAAAGTTTTCATTGGCTTATTGATGAGCTTTCTGATTTTGGAAGAAGCAGAGACTAACTTTTTTGACTGATTTTCTACAAATGTTGTGTTTCAAATGCTGACCTGAATTTTTTCTCTCTGCTCAATGCTAACGTAGAAGATGGAAGATGAAAAATCAACAGAATAGGCATCCCCACTGGGGTCAAGCCTTGAAAGACTAACTCAACATGTCAGCTTTTCTTGAGTGTAGAACACGGTCTTCAGATATTTCTAGCCCACTAGAGCTCACTTTCTATTGTGCAGTAAGATGTCCAGGCAAACAGCAGCTAAACCAAGAATCACCTCCACTACCTGTGCTGCCTTATCAAAAACTAAAAATAAAAGACACAAGCAGAAGAGCTGGGGAGAGGCAGGAGAACACAGTCCACCTGAAAAATAAGTCACTGAGAATACGACAGGAACTCACAACAGACTTGTGCTTTTCCCTGGAAGAAATACTGAGCGAGAGTTAAACCCCAAAAAGTTCTATCATCCCCCCAAACACAAAAAAAGCCCCCACCAAATCAAAATACATCAGCAGTCTCTGAGGAATACTAGTCCCTGATCTACCTACAGGGATTTGTGAGTAGCACAGTACAATAAACCGGAACATAAAATGATTAGCAGCAGTGTTAGTTAATTTATTCACTGAAAAATAACTCAAGCTGTGTCTCAGGTCTCATATATAAAGAAAATGTTTATAACTGAGTTACAGGTGGGTGACTCTGTGAGCTGCACAGGATTGTGGGCAAAGCCCTGACTTCAAGGGTCAGAAATAGCATTTTTATAACATAGCTACAGATTTTTCTTCTGAAATTAAATTCTTCTGAGACATTTTCTGTGGAGTCTGCAAAAGTATTTAAAGTGCAGTTCATCAGCATCCACAAACCAGTGCTGCTGCCCGTATGGGTGAACACAGGATAAACGGAAGAAAGAGGTATAATATGAAATGGCTGAATGACTAAGGCAGAAACAAACACTGGCTCCACAGCTCTCTGTGTTGCTGGAAAAGATACTCCTGTCATTCATCTGCCTCCTCACCAGGGAAAAGGGGGTTTCTGTAGGTTTTCCAAGGTAAAAAGCAGAGAAGGATCGGGTGCCTCAAAGAACACAACCACCTTCACCTTCAAAGACTGACATTTGGAAACTGGCATTGTCTATCTGGAATCCCTATGATTTTAAGGACCTGTGTCAAAGGGCACACACTTAATTCACAGATCTGTAGGCAAGTTTATGGCATCCTGGCCTGTATCAGGAATAGTGTGGCCATCAGGACCAGGGAGGTCATTCTTCCCCTGTACTGGGGGGTGAGGCCACATCTTGAATGCTGTGTCCAGTTCTGGACCCCTCAGTTTGGGAAGGACGTGGAGACGCTCGAGCGCGTCCAGAGGAGTCAACGAGGCTGGTGAGGGGCTTGGAACACAAGCCCTGTGAGGAATGGCTGAGGAAGCTGGGGTTGTTTAGCCTGGAGAAAAGGAGACTCAGAGGTGACCTTATCACCCTCTACAACTCCCTGAAAGGTGGTTGTTGTCAGGTGGGAGTTGGTCTCTTTTTCCAGGCAGCAACTGACAGAATGAGAGGACAATCTTAAGCTGCGCCCAGGGAAATACAGGTTGGATATTAGGAAAATATTTTTTTATGGGAAGAGTGATAAAGTACTGGAATGGTCTGCCCAGGGAGGTGGTGGAGTCACCATCCCTGGATGTGTTTACAAAAAGATTGGATGTGGCACTCGGTGCCATGGTTTAGTTGAGGTGTTAGGGCATGGGTTACACTCGATCTTGAAGGTCTCTTCCAACCTTGTGATTCTGTGATTTCAAGTGGGTGTTAATGGGAAACAAGAGGGAATAGTACAGCTTTGGTGACCACAGGAGTATCATAAAGCATTGCAAAGGGACTTGTCTCTTGTCTTCATCCTGTTTTCTACACTAAAGAGAACAATGAAGAATAAACAGCCATCCTTGTCACATATGCTCAGCTGCCTTAGACACCAGTGGTCAAAATTAAACCGTAAGGAATTGAGTTACTTCATTCACCCCTCTTGTCTGAGTTAAAAGGGTGTCAGCCAGGACTACACCACTATAGCTATGGCTGCTTTTGGAACTTGCAGACACAGACTATCACAGTCACCATGCAAGGAATGGTCCCTCTGCTACTGTTAAGTGTTTTGCTTTTGTTTTTTTTGGTGCTCTCTTTAAATGTTGGGGCTCTTTTACCCTCAGAAGGGTGAGATAGTCAATCCCTGCAATCCCTCTGCAAATAGAAGCCAGGCAGCACATTCCTAGCAGATGTTATGAATTATAACAGGTTGCACTGCTATTTTTTTTTGGGTACTTGCCAAAGTAAGCTCAATGCATCCCCACCAATAAGCTGGCATTTACAAAAGCATGCTAAAACACAGTCACAGCTGGATGATCTATTCACAAACATTCTTCCTTACATTCCTGACCCATCAGTTGGACTAGCTGCCAAACTATTAACTGCCTTACCACCATCTGTGCTCAGGTTCCATTAGTAACCCAGGTGTTTCAGGACATCCCAGTCCTGCACAAGCTATGCCCAGTTACCATAGCTTGCTGATTCATCAGTCCAGCTAAACGAGCCTGGAAAATGTAACAGGTAACCAAACACTCTCAGAACAAATTAAACTCTACAAAAACCAGGCACGTCAGGAATAAATCAACCTCTACATAAGCAGGTACTTCATGTCCTATCCCACCAGAGTTAACTACTGACAAATACAAGGAAAACCTCAGGTCAGGCCACAGCTGCTTTGCACAAGTTGCTGAACAACAGGCTTTTACCTTGCTTGCTGACAGACACTGCAAATCCAAGCCTTCTCCTTCTTCTGGTAAGTGCTGCAGCTCTTGCAGATGTTGTACTTGCAGTCTTGGCACTGTCGCTTGCTGTTGATAAGAAATGTGAAAGGGGAACAGCAGCGAATGCAGCAGTGCTCATTGAACTTCTGCTGCTTGGAAAGGATGCTGCACTTGTTACCCTCTTCATCCAACTTCTGCTTCATTTCACTGGAATAAAAAGGAAAAGAACAAAAACATTAACTAAATTTCAATGGGAAATCTTTATTCTCTTTCCACGTATTCATGTTATACTCTTCAAATAACTTTTGCAGATGAGAAATGAATATGACAAACGCATATTCTAAATTTAGAATTGGAAAGCAAAAATCCGTATGTTCCCTTAAGCCACCCATGGCCAACCCACTTAAACTTTCCCAGAGTCACAAACCAGAGCAAAATTTACTCAGTTCCAGAGAGACAACCCTAAAGAGAGCCAGGTTGCTGCTCCAGGCACTCCAGCTGTGCCAAGCCATAGAAGCCATGTGAAAATTCAGGGCTGCTTTCAGAACCTTTTGCAAATCAGAAATCAGTTTATGGAAGTCAAAAAGCTTGGCACACAGTAATAAAAAAATCCTTCTGACCAATAGTTTTGAAAACAAAAAGGCTGTTTTGTTCTGACCCATAGGGTTGTATCATTCATAACAGCTCCAATTTGTCAAGCAACATTTTAATGTTCTTGTCCATTTCAGAGAGATTTGGGACCAATATAATGACAACTGCTAACTGTGAAAGTGTTTGCAGGCACTCTGCATAGTTTCCTGTATTCCGGCAGAAGAGCTAATCTATTTAAAAAAATGAAATAAATTGTATATGTATGGTATTAGGCAAGTTGCTATCACCCATTTTACAGTGCTTTTGATATTTACAAATTAGGCAATATATTCCACGATAGGAATAATAAAAAAGCATGCAGAAGGAAGAATTTTGAAGGCAGACAAGTCTGCAAAATCATCACACATTTTCTGACATGTACAACTAGGACATACCCTATAAGAAGAAAAAACAAATATCAATGAAAAACAAATAAAAGCTTTTAACACAGTGTGCACATACTTATGTTCATTCTCTCTACTTCTCAGAATTAGTGGTAAGTACCTTACTATTTCCAATTGCTGATAAAAAACACATAACCTAGAGTAACACAAAAGTCGAAACAAAATCTAGAGGTACCACAAAACAGACTATGCTGCAAGAATATTTATTCATGACATGCTGACTTACTCTTAAATTAATATTCAAATATCTTGCTACAGGAAAAAAAGAATACACTTATTGCATACTTATTCAGGAACTCAACCAAGATCATCTATGAACATCACTGTGAGCCAAGCCTGGAATTTTAAAAAGAATCACATTACTGGGCTATATATCACCTTATTTGCCACTTCTGCCTCAGGTTCATAACTCAAAATAAAACCAGCCTGTTTTATTAAAATCTGACAGATCAATTCTAAACCTCAAATCTAAAAGACAAGCAAAGCAGTGATTTAAACCATATCATTTTTGAACTTGCACATACAACATATTTGTATTCCCAATATATGCCTTTTAATAAATTTTCAATTGGAAAAGAATGTGTGTTTCTACTGCTTCCACCCTGTAAAAGGATTTGACTAAATTAGACTAGGTGCTCAAACAGATACTCCTTGCACTTTCAGGTAAATAATCTTCATGATTTTTTTTCTGTCCAGATGGCAAAACATGCTTGCTCTGCCACATTTTTACAGAACGTGCAAGTTGCAAAAGGTAAGAGATTATCACGTAAGAGAGGAAATGTCTGAATTACGCAAATCAAACTGGCTTCCTCAGGTAAACTGACGGAACTATCCCAGAGATTCAATGGAATGGCTAGACTAGATTGTCTTAATCTCCATTACTCCCTCCTACCGTGGTACTGCACGGACGATCTCTAGTAGAACAAGAGGGGAAGTGAACTGTCCCCAGGTCACTCTCCCCCCCACAGCAGGCGTGCTGCTCTGCAGCAATGGGGCGAGACACAGCACTCTTTCTGCACAGAAGGTCAGGCAGGAACCCCAGGTCCCAGGACAAAAGCTGGTAAAGGTGAGGGCTGTATGATTCAGGGAGGATTTCTGGCATGGAAAAGTGTTCGGCAGCCCGAGAAGCTGCTATCTTTGCTTCAGGATGGAGACCTCAGGCAGCAGATGCTGGCCTTCCCATAAAATGAGAACAGCTAAGGAGTCAGCGTCAGGGGGAGTGATGAAAGAAGGGATTTTTGTCCTTATGGAGTTCTGTTATCTCCCAGAATTATTAACGTTGATGCTTGGTGGTATCAGCCCATGCACTCAACATTGTCATGCTCAGTGGCATTTTGAACCCTCATTAGGGCTCTGATGCATGATAGCAAGATAAACCACAGAGGCAAAGCCATCAATTAAAGCCCTACAATAATGCTTACAATATAAAACCAGGCAGTTTTGTTCACAACAGAGCTAATAAAGCCTGATACCTAGAAAAAGCTGAGCACACACTGAATTCTTTTCATCAGAACAGGCATTAATTACATCTCTCTCCTCTATCTGGCTGCCAGTATTCATTACAGTGGTAGGACTCAATATCATTAAGGCATCTGCCTCAGTGCTAAATAGGACTAAAATTGGCCAATGGATTAAAAAAGTAAATAGGATAGGGTTGGACAGTCTGTCAGAGAGAGAGCATGACAGAAAAAGCCTCATTTCCACAGGAAACCAGGCAGAACAGAAAAGAAAGCAATGCACATCTCTCTGACAGCTGTAACAAATTAAGGTTCTCGTGCACTGCCTGCCAAAGGCTATTCTATTAGGAGTCAAATGGCAAAAGGGACTGTCAACTGGACTCGTCATTTGAAGCCAAAAGGCTCCTCTCCACACCCTTTCCTTGGAAGCAAAACATGAGTTTCATATGAAAGCGAAGTGCTGCATTAAACTCTGGTGGGCAATTCAACCTGCCTTGTTTGAGGAAAACCAGCTGAAGTGAAAAGCAGGCACTGGTTTACTTTCAGCAATACCAAGAAAACCTTAGTTGGATGTAACTCCAGCTGGATGACCACCCTCCATGGGATGATTACTGTGGGCATCAATGTTGATACACTGAGAAAGTTTGTTGCACTGAAATTCAGGAGGTACAACTGAACCTCAAGGCATCCCAAATTTGAAAATCTCAGGCTTTACTTTCAGGACGTTCAAATTGCTTGGCGCAAGAATATTGTAAGAACGTTCTAAAGAAAAGGCAGCAGACAACAGCAACTGATTGTCTCATGAAGTGAAACTCTCTTCCAAAGAGACAATACCCACCAGTGCAGGAGCTGTTTCCAAGAAAATCAAACCACACATTCATTGCAAACATTGCCCCTTCCTCCCCATGCAACACAGTTTCCCCCAACAAAACACAGCAGAGGGGGATGGGACAGAGAAGAGAGGGAGAATGCCTCTCCATCTCTGAATATGCACTCATGTGTGCTTACTTCCCCAAGGAAGGAATGTAAAGTATCCAGAGATGTATACATGGAATATGTGTGCAAATAAAATGCAACAAAATACAACTGCACAAAAAAATGTGCCTGTTGGGGTAAGCACAGAACAGTGGGCACGACAAATGACAGAATTTATTCAGAAGTCACAACTGACGGGGCTCAGCTATTACAGTTATGTGAAACATAGCAATAATAAGCATCTGTGGAAGAGAGAACTCCTGATGTGTGAATGAATCTCAGATTTGGTTTCATTTTCTTTCTCGAGTGGTTGCATTTCACCGATTGCTTACATGTACAAAAGAAGCAAAAAATACTCAACAGATATCCAACATGTCTGTCACCAGAACCAATTCTGTCAAAGAACATTTTATGAGTTCCAAGTTCCAAATAAGTTCAAAAATATGCAGATGTGTGTTAGATTTTTCTATAAGATTTTATCAGTGAATTTACACAGTTTGCATTAAAAAAATGTAGTTAATTTCAGTCAATATTTTGGGTGATAAACTCCTGACATGTAATTCCCACAGTCAGATTAGGAACACTTTCCATCATACTATTTTGGATACAGGTTTTTCTATTATATTCTGAAGGTGAATAGATGTCTTCCCCTCACCACTCACTATGTTTTTGTGACTTTTTTAAAACATACATTAAATAGCTTCCATTGGTATGGTTTATTTCTTCTTAGTGTCTGGCAGGTTTAAACATAATTCTTCAATGTTTGCCTGAATGGTGCCTTCTCCTCTAATAAATTTCTTTAAAACAATTGGTATACTGCACCTCCTGAACACAGAAATACAAGCTTTCTTTGAGAAAAGCATTTCTAAAAGTTACCTTTTTTTTTTTTAATTATTTTTGGTATGCTTCCCTCCAAGAGGTATTACTGTGATTAAATATTCAAGGGGTGGGCAAGGTGGAGCTTTAAGCCTCAAACTGCAAAGTCAACAGTAAAATACACACTGACAACTTGCCAGAATAAGACAATACTGTGAAGTTTAAAAAAAAAAAAAACAACTGGTAAGAAGCCTAGGATGAGTTTAAGAAACAGGTTAGAAAACTCACTACTAAATGTGTATGTTTAGGCTGATTGAACTCTAAACCTCTGGGTGCAGCAATGGAAAGGAGTCCATAGAACAGGCAACTGTATTACAACACAAAGCTAAAAAAATCCCCCCGTTTTTACATAACAAAGAGAACGGTTCCTGGTGAAAACCTGATAGCTGGCTTGAGCTCTGAGACAGTCTGTATAAGCAAGTCTGTCAGGCTTCCCAAAATGCATCTCTCTGCTCTTCTCTAAGGGGCTCTCTGAGCCCAGTTATTGGGCTGTACCATCTTACTCTTGTCTCACACCAGTCTCCCTTTCAGGAGTTTAAACCTGGCAGTTTAAAGGCAAAGTCCAGCTGGACTGGTTCCCATTTGCTCTGTTGTTTTCTTAAGCGATGGATAAATACAATTTTTCCTGCTGTTTAAACACCTTTTATCTTCCCCAGTAGAGTAGAGGCTAAATCTCTTCTAGTTGCCTGCACAGGCAAAGAGGACAATGGAAGGACAGTGTTCCTCCAATGTTTATTCCCTCCTGATGAACAGAGGAGCAGTGCTTTTACAAGTTATCAAAGACAGGTAGAAACTTTCTCCTTCAGTACTACAGATGAGTGTTTCTGTTTCTTCTCTTTCCTGTCCTCTTAATTCAAATTACACCTATTTCATAGAATAAGACACGTTTTATCCATTGGCCTTAGAGCCTTTTTTACGTCAAAGATTAATGAACACACAGCACCCACCTGGAAAGTGCTTTTCTTAGGAGAATGGTGTTCTGGTTATCTCTTTTCTCTGCACCTGTTTGCACTATCTCACTTTCTAGAGTGGATTCAGTGCTGTACATGAATATCACTGATTTGTCTTAAAACTGGTTTCAATCTTAGTTTGACAACTGCTAAAATGCTGTTTCCCTCCACAAAAGAGAATGCCTTCAGACACTTTTCTGTTCAGGCATTCTTAACACTCACCTATGTATAACAAAATACTGAGACCTTTTGCTTAGCACAAAATCTGGATTTCTGCATATTCTGGGGAGCAGATGAACAAGTTCTGATGTACCCATTTCCAGCCTTTCAGAGACCACTTTTACCACTGCACCTCATGTTTTTCCACTCCCACAGTCAATCCAAACTTGGTGTATTGGGCTAGGAGTTTCCTTGGGCTACAAAGATCACCTAAAAATACGGGTTTTACCAATACCCTCTAAGCTACAATGCTGGAGGACAAAGGACTTTCCATATTCAGTGGCTGAAGTGTACACAGTGTTCCCATCTCCACTCTCCTTAAACTTGCCAGATGGGCACCAGATGCCAGAGCTGGGGTAAAGATCTTTTAATCTGGGGAGAACATGACAGCCTCTTACTTCTTGATTACTAGTACTATGAGAAGGAGTCACAGGCTGAATGTGACTGAAAGTTCTGTCCCATTCACGTTTTCAACTTGATGTTCGAGATTGTGATAACTACAAGTAGTTCCCACTTCAGCCCTTACTTCCTCTCTTCTTCACCTAACCTGCCAAACCTTCAGAAATGGACCAAGCAGGTTAGTAAAATGCTGCTAAATTTAGGAAAAACACCCACTGGAAGTTTTATAAGCCTGACTCCTGGGCAGGATCTGAGAGAACAAGCCAAAAATGCCAAGAAGAGCTGTTCAGTGTTCCATCCCTTCCATGTTGCTTGTGTCTCAAACTGCGGCATGGTGCAAACAGGGGTGAAGCTCTATGCTGACAGGGTCATACACCTTTGCCACCTGCAGTAAACAGTAAGAACCAAATTCTCCCAGCAGGCATATGCCTCCATCACTATTTACTCTCTAAGGGTTCAGTGCTAATTGCTTTTTGCTGCCTCTTTTTCTAAAGCAGTTTATTCTTCTCCATCAAGACAGGCATCCAACACAACACCCAGACAGTACTACAACACCACCCCTTTGCTTTATTTCATATCTTTGCTAAATTTCCCCTAGTGAAACTGTAATTGCTCTCTGAAAAAGTGGAGTACAGGGTAGTACTGTAGCAAATGCCAAGTTAATTCATTATCTTATAATCAAGGCCCTTTTATCCTAAGTTCTTATCAACACTATCACAACTGTACCTTTTGCTATATTTAACACCTAGCACATGAAATAGTGCTCTACACATTGCTGGTACTATCAAAAAGCCATGCTTAGCACACATGTAAACACACCACTTGCATTTGGGAAGCCTTGGAGGAACATACATCACTTAAATCTGTCCAGAGGGCTACCAGTCCAGCAGCAGTAGCTGACATTTTTCAGGAGAATTAGACAGCAGGGAGTGTACCATAAATAGGGGTGGGGTGGGGGATGATGGAAGTAACACCAAAAATATCCTAAAGCAAAAAAGCAAAACACAAAGTCTTTGGGGGGAGAAAGGGGAAGTCGAGTGCTAAGAAACTCATAAATAGTTATGAGTAAGTCATTTGTACAAAAATCAGGAAGATTAATATTTCACAGCCCAATTACTCCAACTGTGGTTGTGTTCTTTTACTTAAGATCATACCAGCATCTCTTGAGGGGTTTTTATTCCCTCTTCAGCTTTTAATTTCTATAAAATTAAATTTCAATAATATTAATGTGTATTCCTATCAAATATCACTTTTTGTTTTTCTTTCCTTCTCTCTTCAAAAGTAGGAGCAAACAGTGATGATGCTGCATATATGCTACGCTCTGATCTGGGGACAATCTCTTTCTAAAAATAAAGAAATCCATCACAGGGGAAACACTGTTGATGGTTTTTTACTTTTTTTTTTTTTTTTTTTAAGATTTGCAAACACTTCTTTCACTGGCAAAAAATTGCATTGACACCTTCCTATTTCTTATTAAATATCATAAAAGAAATGTTGGGAAGACTAATCTGTGGAAGTTTTGTGCTAATCACAGTTGAACCAATTAAACTGCTGACAGAATCAGAAAAATGCCAACCTAGTCAACTCTTAACCTTGTCAAAAAATACAGATCAGGCACTGCATTTGTTAGAGAGAAAGCCAGCCAGCACCAAGACAAATTGTGGTGCACTTGCCCCAGGCCAGTACCTAGTTTGTCATACCAGGTTCTATCCTAATCTGTTAACAATTTTGTACTGAGGAGAAGCTCTTTCACAAAATGAGTGACTGCTGCTGTATTACTTTATAGACACTGTGCTAATGGCTATTAGGGGAAGTTCCCTTTTCTTTTGCTGGCACAAGCACTGTCAGTCAGTGTCTATCATCAGCTGGAACTGACTGACACGTCAGAGTGTAGATAAATGAAATAAATACTATACTGGTACTATTTTAAATTCCTTCTCACTTCACAAACCCATAAATTGTCAAGGGACATTCATTGCATTTAACCCCATTTTCTTTTGTCATGTTGGATACCACAGGAGCACAGACTGTGTGCCACATTTAACTGATAGACTGAAATCTGCTGTGGGCAAGTGGAGCAGCAAGGGTGAAGCAGGTTTTGAATTATAGAGGGTATATTCTGGGGAGCTCTGAGGACATTGGAAACCTCCACATGAAAGCTGAAATGATCTTTTTCAAGACACTGCCATAAGCATGGACTCATTTGCCCTCACATTCTTTTACTGCCACATGGGACATAATAAAGCTGAGTTTTGACATACTTTTCCTCCCCCTCCCCCCATCACTCTTCTTTCTCATCTCCTCTCCTATCTCAGTTACAGTGCAGTCTGCAGTAAGGTAGGGTAGTCTGAGGTGAAATTATGTGTCAGTATCAGGGACAAGCACTTCTGCTGCAGGACCTTAAATCCTCCAGGACCTTCTGGCTAAATCCTGGGTTTGACTCAGAATGCTCAAAAGGTGTGTATTTGTACTGGACATCAACTGCAAGTGATGATAAGCTGTTAAGTTTTCCCCTTTTTTCCCTATTATGTCCGTATTGAACCACTAAAATCTGAGTGATTTTTTTACAATTTCACCAGTATATGCCACAGCCCTACAATGTGACTACAAAATGGTAAGCTTAAATTACCATTTACAATAGCATTTTGGGGCACTTTCCTCTTAGATTACAACACGTAATACTTTATCTTGCACTACCCTATCAAACTTCCTAACAACCTAGTAAAACATCATTAGCTTTACCACCTTTCCTATATGGCTTCCCTGTTTTTTCCTTTCCCACATTTGATAGCGATTTTTAGTTACACAAATATTTTCTACATTTCCCTATATCACATTTCCTCTCAATAAGTGTCATTTTGCTCTCCCCGAAGTGCATTTCTCTCTGCCTGTCTGGTACCTCTCCCTGGAGACCTTTTTTCTATCAGGTCCTGACTTTCAGTACAGATTCATTCCTAGAGGATGATAAACACAGACCAGCATTCTTTAGAACAAAGCATTTTTCAATTCAAAAACCCCAAAAATATTTAGTGATTTTTTTTTTTTAAATGTACATACTCTTCCATCATAGTTACATGAGATACATTCTTTGTATCACTGGTGGCATCTGTGAGTCTACCTTTCTTCATAATCCAATTTTATGCCCATATTAACTTGAAAAACTTCCTTTAACAATAGAAACAGTTCTCCTACGTTAAACAGTTCTCTCAGTGCTCCTTTCACAGTGCCATCTGGCTTGACCTCATAAAGCACCAGCCATAGCCTGGCTAGTTACAGCAGGAGAGCAACTGAGACATGGACTCTGAAAACCCCTGAAGTATTCACTAAGAGTCATTCTTCCCTCTCCTGGCTGGACTCCTGGCAATGCAGGCCTAGAAAGATTTGTTCTAGAATCACTGTTGTTACTTGACCCATCTCACAGCAGAATAAACAAGAGCAGGCAGTAGAGCCAACAGCAGAGCTCACTAAGGAACTGGGTCTCAGCCTGACAAGTCAGTGCCAGACGACTGTGTGTTGTTAGAAAGAACAGCCCAAAGATGTTCATCCTGGTCTGTGTACAGACACGGGATGAGCGATGCTGCGTCCTCGAGGGCCTTCTGCCTGCTGAAACTGGCTTTGCCCAGGCCAAACACTGCCACTCCAGAACCCAGGTGGGACGGGAACTCTGGGAAAGCCCTGTCCTCTGCAATCCTCCACGGGGAATGCAACACAGACAAATCAGCACATATCCTCCCACACCAATGTCCACTGAGTATTTTGCCACTTTCTGCAGCAACCACCGGAGCCCTAATGTGGCACAAGAAGAGAGCAGAAGGCACTAACAAATGCTCTAGGGCATCCATGGGCTTGTTTATGGCGAGATTGCTGTGAAATCCTAGGATCACACCACAATGCTCCCATTAACTTGGACTCAGAGTGAATTCCGTGCAACTGTAGCACTTAACACTATACTTTCAGTAAGTCTGCATGTATACGGCTCCTAAAGTCCACTTCCCTAGTCCAACTCCTCTTCATAACTGCCCATGCTCCTAACATATAGTTAATGCTGTTCTTTGATACTCCACACAGACTGCAATTCAAGTAGCTTTAAGACTGCAAGCCCTGCAAATCCAAACAGTCAGCATGCATCAAAAAAATCGCAGCTTGATATTTTTGCAGATTTAAGCATATAAACAATTACTTTCTTAACTACAGAAATTGTTTGCAATTTCCATGTGGGTTTTGTTTGTTTTAAAGACAAAGACTTAGAAGCTTAAAATTACCACACACCTGTACTGTACACAAGAAAAGTATTTTGACAGACAAAAGAATCTATTTTCACAGAATGTATTTTATATTTAACATGATGTGTTAGCTTGGTGCGTTTCATATCAACAATATGAATACCTTCTGAATGCAGTATTATATTATTTCTTACAAACCAAATGTCTGCAAAGGGCCAAGAAATATAGAAAGCACCTCCACCTCCTCATTCAAACACACATGTTTTGGGTAGTCCTTTAAAAAAATACTGGTATATAATATTCCCATAGTAACACCTGTATTTAACAAAGACACAATCTTCAGTTAACATTTTTATAATACTTTGGCTATCTTACAGTTGATGTTCTTAACTTAATCCAGAAGCTCTTCATTATGGGAATGTTTCTGCAAATTTAATAATGTACTGATATTTTAAAATATAAAAGAATATACAGTAATGGATTGAAAGGAGATCAATAAGCAACCACAAAAACCAAACAAAACCCCCTGATAATTCAGAATTTATTTAGAAAATAATCATCTTTATTCTGTAGCTTTGACTAGAATTGCGGCTATTTAGTTTTATTCTGCATATGTGTGTGAGCATGCATACATTTATAGCTCAACTGCATTATTCAATATCCCTTGCAAGTGAAGACCAGGATTCTCACCCACCTAGTATTCTCCATGCCCCATCCCCATGGAAACGCAGTAGTATGGATTGTCCTTGACAAGACAATTTAGCTAGAGAAGAGGAAAGCCAGGTTACCAGACAAATAGCATATTAAGGAACTAGAGATAAATTAAAGTCCTCTTCTGCAGATGCTCCTACAGCTCTCTGAATCCCAGTAAATCTTCCTTAGCCCTTGATAGTATGCCTTACCCCAGACACAGAAAGCTAAGGTCAGTGAACTATCCCAGAGGGAAATGGACAAAGGGGAACTTCATAAAGCTGCCATTTTCGTTCCTCCTTTCGGCTTGTTTGTACTGTCTGATCTTCCCAATCAGCTATCTATCAATCTGAAGTACAGCAAATGCACTTCAGTGGGATGTTTTTGCTGAATAGCAAAACAACTGAAATAACAAAAAAGCTTTCAAAAAATAGAAATTCACCTGATTCACAATTAGAATTCAGAAAGATGATTAAGGTGGTGCACATTTGGAAAAGACAGAATGGTTCTTCACCATTTTTAAAATAAAGCGTTTTGAATTTTAAAAATGTCATTTTGCTCTGACTTTTTTGTAATAAAAGAGTTTCAAATTCTATTATTCAGTTCTTCTGTGGATAGCACCATTGACATGTCTGATGCCTCTCTTCTCCTCCTTGAGCATTTCCTCTCTTCAAAAGCAGCAGCTGGAAGACACTTGCCCTGTGGGGAGTTATGGCACAGTCAGACCCCAGACTTGATTCACGTACTTAGTGCAGACCCTCTGGCTATGTCTGAATTTGTGAGATCTGCTTGCACCAAGAGCAGACCAGTAGCCTGAAGTAGACAATGCTGAAGGCCTACACCTACACAGCATGTAGATCCACAGCTTTGCTTCAGAGAAGACAGTATGATACCCTGGACCAAACATTCCTGCCCTGCACACAGTCTGCACCTGTCAGACAGTGGGATTCATTGTTTCAGAAACACTGGCTTAGTTACTTCCAGAAGGAATCTAGCTTGTGCACACCAAAACCAGCCTGTAAACCATGCTGTAATAAGTGAGGAGGAGTAGGCTTGCTCCAAAACTGTAGCTCCTGATTAGGAATTTCTTTTCTTTTAAAAGAAATCACTGGGCCAGAAGATCTGTGCATGGGCTTTTGAAAATTTCCTTTGAAGTAACACTACTAATTCAATGTATCATAGACCCCCTTCATTTCGAGACATATTCTGGATTGGTATACTTCAAATTTAGATTTATAAAGCACCCCCAATAGGACTCTAATTTTCAACAGTTAGTTTGAAATACCTTTGAACATAACTGATTTAATTCTCCATAGCAATGCATTGGCTCACAGTGGTGTCACTCTAGGAATTTCATCAACGCTGTGGTCCAGGAAGACAGACAAGGTAATGGAACAAGGGGACAAAAGCTACACCTTTGTAGCTATGGCCTGAAATACTACCAGAGGATGGTCAGACTGTCAGTTTTTATTCAGCAGCAGAAAATGGGTACAGACTAACCTAGGCATTCCCTCAGGAAAACACAAACATATTTTCTCAGAGTTTTCTGCTGCCTAGCACATATCTATGCTTCAATTAATTCCCCCTTCCCTTACCATGCTTTCAATGAAACCAAAGGTCTACCAAGCTGCTTTCCTCATAGGTACATGTAGCTTGGATTTACCTTCTGGACTGACAGTCTGTGGGCACAGAACTGTCAGCACATAGTCCCCTCCTAAAGCCCTCTTCTGCACTGATGCACCACCACCTGAATTACAGACCAAATCTGCTTCTGATGTGTGACTGTAAGTGATTTAAAAAGGAGAATTACTGCTTTTAAAGTAACAATTTGTTCTCAAAATCCGACATTTCTTCTTAAGGAAAAATGAAGAGTGACTATGAAATACTAATCTTTCAAAATAACTAGAATATAAAAGCATTGGCATGCCCCATAAATTCAGGAGTTCAAAACTTGCATGATTAAGTCATCACAAGGGACCATCTCTGTAACTGAAATATTGATTGATTTATAACAAATATCAAAATGCATTTAAT
>WAAG01067009.1:0-23976 GCA_013390105.1 Tichodroma muraria
GTTTGCTATCACTCTTCTCTCCCACATACACCTTTCCCACCTACCATACCCAATTCATACCTTTGCACACCCTATTTCTGCTCCTCTCTTACAACTCTTGAGCCTTGCTCTGTTCTGTTACTCACAGCCTGCCCCCCAGTTTGACACCATCACATACTTGGGCTCTTTTCCTGTTAGGACAAAGTCTGATCATGAAATGCTTGCCAACAAGGGGGTTTATGGGGAAGTTTCCCTTGTTCCAAGCTCTGCTGAAAGAGACCTCTGGAGGGGGGTCTGAAGGCTAATATAACTACCCAGATGAAGTAGTAGGCAGGTGAAGATGGGTCAGAGCCATAGGACTTTCAGGGGAGACCAAAAAATGCCTTCTGCTATCAGTTCCAAATGTGTTAACAATCAATTAAATTCCCTTGGACTATGGCCAGGTTCAGCAAAGCCATCCTTTAGAGTATGTCCTTCCTTCTCAGAAGGAAGGAAACTATACAGTATGAACAAGCTGGTTGTGTGCTTACAGTTCTCTGCTTCAGGCTCCTACGCTTTAGCTAATCACAGTTTTTCGCCCCCTCTTTCTTCTGTAGACTTCTCAGAGATCACATTTTGGACAAAGACCTGAGCACAGTCTTACTGGGTCTTCAGTGTTTGGTATTTTGACAGCTGGCAGCGGGGATCTTCCCACAGCAAGATCTCTGAGGCTGGTGTGAATGAAAAAGAAAAGAGGCAAGCTCACATTCCCATGGAGCCAAGCCTTCTCTTCCACCTACACTGCAGAACAGCAGCTCCTTAGCCCATCAAACCCACAATCTCTTTCACAAGCTTCAAGTGGCATAGTTTTGTTTAACTTTCCCTTTCTAGTTCTTAAACAAGTTCCTTTGGGCTTTATTTATACCAAGCAGTGGTTTCCACTGGGATGTTGCCAAGCAAGAAGTTAATTTGTTTGGATGGAGGTGTGAGGGGTCAGCAGGCAAATTTAGACAGAGCTCAAATGTTGGGTGGACCATCTCAGCATCTGTCTGTACCAGACCAAACTGGATTTTCTCTAGGAAGTTTCTGGCATAAATGGGGCAACCTTTGAGAAAACAAATGGCAGAAGAGCAAGATCTACTTCTTCTCACATACCTTTAATAGCAGACTTTCTTACAGCTCAAACGTATCTGGCATTCAAGCTTGCGTGTGACCCTGCTCTACCATCTTGTAGCAGATACTGCTTCCATCAGAGCCTCAGCCTTTTACTTTGTGACCTTACTGCTGCCCAATTATTCCAACTCATTTGGATGCTATTTTAATGAGCAGAGGTGACAGATGACGCTGATGTATGTCTCCTTTTCCAGGTGATAGGGGAAGGAGAGAACTCAGTGTGACAAGTTGCAAATCAGCTCTTCTGGAGGAGAATTTCAGTCCTAACCTTTAAGACACATGTCTGACAGCACCTGTCCAGAACATCAGCCTCTGAAACAGTCAATTGTACAGTGAGATTCTGCACAGTTTCCCTTCAATTCTTAGATTGTTCTTTCTCCAGTCTGCCACTTTTGGTAGCTGTTGGCAGAGACCAATTAGGAAAAGAACAGATTGGCTTTGTTCACAGCTTTATTCCCATCTCCATTTTTGCCTGTGCCTTTTCTCCACAGGGAAAACCAGGTAGAACAGTGAAAAGCCTGGAAACTATGTGGAATCAGGACAACGGGAGTAATTTCTTGTTGCACTTGCTCTGAAAGAAATTGTTTCTCTGAACAGCCCCATAGTGGGACTTGATTCACCTCTCTGGATCATCATGGAGCTGGTCACCATAGCATTCCTTAATAGTCAGTGGAGGGAAATAAATACTTCTCTGGTATGATCCTCCCTCTTCAGATCTTCAACCCTGGATGAACCAATTCACACACAGTAGTCCCCTCCCTTGAGTCTGGGCTGCCAGTTTGAATAGGGATACCCACATAGGATAAAATAAATCCCTGCCTTCTTCCCCTGCTTCTTGTCCCAGCTCCTGAGCTGTCTATATTTTCGGTCCAACATGCTCAGCTCTCTCAAGATACAGAGACCCTCAACAGTCATAGCAAGATATCTTCTCAAATAACTCAGAATGGCTTTAAACAGAAACGCTTCTGCTCAGTGTAACTCAGCTTTGGGATTACATGAAGCGTTGGATCAGGCTCAGAGGTGAACCTTGAGGACTTCTCTACTTTGCTCCACTGAGAAAATACAGAAGGCTGCTTTCTAGGACCATCTTGGTTTGAGAGCATAACTCCTGTGGCTCTGCATTGTGCCACTCTTACCATTGGCTTCTGGATAAAATTCTGGGTGCAAAGACAGCTCAGATCCTTGTCTCCAATCCATTGCATTTGCCTTCACAAGAAGGAACGGTAATCAAACCCAAGGGCCCTAACCTATCCATAAAATAAAAGATAAGGAAAACCAGATGTAAGAACACTTTCCTGCCAGAGTTCAAAAAGCGTTTGGACAATGCTGTCAGGCACACGGTGTGATTCTTGGGATGTCCTGTGCAGGGCCAGGAGTTGAATTTGATGATCCCTGTGGGTCCCTTCATATTCATCATATTTTAGGACTCTGTGTTTCA
Organism: Tichodroma muraria; assembly: GCA_013390105.1. Classification (NCBI taxonomy): domain Eukaryota; kingdom Metazoa; phylum Chordata; class Aves; order Passeriformes; family Sittidae; genus Tichodroma; species Tichodroma muraria. Next base: position 2,570 of record WAAG01067009.1, read on the forward strand.
CTTAGGAGGCAGCAAATTAATCAGACAACACAGCAAATGCCTCGTTTAGGTATTACCTATTATTAAGTACCTATTAAGCTATTGACCATGTCAGTCTTCAGTAACTTCACCCCTTGCTTAGCAAGAACTGAGGTAGTCCTTCATATCTTCTTTCCTCTAGCTCAGGGAGAATAATATGATCTTCAAGGTCAACGTAATTACCTCCTCCTTCTCATTAAAGGAATTGCGAAAGTATCCATTTAAAATTGTTAGCCTCCCCATCCCTTTCATTGCAAATGATTTATGAGGAAGTTAATGCCTCCTCTTTTCTCTTGTACACATTTTTGATTAGGATTGGCATATTGAGATCCATCCTCAGTGTGGATAAGGGTGAATTCCTATTTGTTCTAAAAGGGGGAGCATGGCAAGCTGGAAAATAAGGCAGACAGCTGTTTGTTTTAAAGTAATAAAATCCTTCTCTTGGCTGAAAGAGGAGAAACAGCTCTATCTCCAAGTCCTCTGCTTACAGACCATGGGACAGAGCAAAAATCATCTGTATAGAGAAGGGTTTAATAGAGACTGGCTCATCTATTGGACGTGCAGGTGAGCAGATAATAGAGTGAGTTCCTTAATCTGTTAGTTTCCCACCCACCAAAAAGTCAGTAATTTTATCTCATTTAATCTCTCTGGAGCAGAGTGTGGCTTTCTTCACTTTGTTAGGGCTGAATGTCTTCCCTGGCAACAAAACCCAAGAAATCACACTTGGCCCCTGGCTAGTTCAAGCCAGCAGAACAGTCATGCTTGGCCAGGCTGTGAAAAACACTCCATAGAGCCCCATTAAATACGAAAATTTGGAAATTTCAGCCTTGTCTGATGATGCTGGATGCTGCCAGAAGTGACAATAGCCTTTAGTTTTATGTGTTTGGAAACTACAGCACTAATGTTGTGACAACTGCAATTAGCTGTAATTTCTTTCACACTTTTTTAATGGTCTTTCCTAAGACCACAGCTACACACCATCTGAGATCAGCTGCCAGTACTCAGCAGACCCTGTAGCCAACAACGTTATTCATTTAGACCTAATAGAGTGTGCATCTTGTTACTGTAAGCTGCCTGGTAAAGCCAGCTGTGGGAACCACCTAATACCTTTTCTGCATATCCTAGGAAAATCCTTATGGTAAAAGGGATAAAGAAGTAGTTTCAGGGTCCCATGAATTTTGTCTGGTGTTGTGATCATGGTGTGAGGTTCTCAGGGCTGCACATATAGCTAAGCAGCATAATTCACGCTGCAATTACCTTGCCAAGCTGTTAACAAATATGTCCTGGTGACGGAAGGATGAGCAGGGAACTTTTGGATTTAGGGGACGGGGCTCACACACTGCTGCCCGAATCATCAGAAATACCTGCAGGATTAAAGTCAAACACATTCAGGGTAAATGTAGCTGTAATAAAAAGGAAAAGGAAGGTGTCCAGAGAAGCTGTGGAAGCCCCATCCCTGGAAGTGTTCAGGCTGAACGAGGCTCTGAGTGACGTGGTCTAGTGGAAGGTGTTCCTGTGCATGGCAGAGGTATTGGAACAAGATGATCTTTAAGATCCCTTCCAACGTAAACCATTCTATAATTCTGTGATTCTATGAACAGAAAATCAGGATAGAAGTGGTCAAGTGCTGCTCACACATCACTGCTGAGGTCCTGTTCCACAGGTATGAAAGGAGCAATTTCTAAAATCTCCCTGACTGTGACTGAGCAGAAGCTCTTGATGTAAGTATGGCTATTAGCATGAAATCTTGTAAAATTAAAAGAGTTAATTATAATTACGAGACCTGTGTTTCTCTTCTTGGTCTCAGCAACCTTGCTAAGAAACCCAAGGCCTGCCATTCTCTCTGTTTGTATTCTGTCTTCAAGTTAATCAATCCTGCTTAATTTACCTCCAACATCTTTTCATTGCTGGCCCTCATAATTACAGGGTTGGTCTTGCAAGGTGTCCATTGTGAATGAACAGGCAGGATCTTATTCCTGCTGCTGTTTGGTGTAGTGAGAAGTCTTATGGGTGCATGATGATCCTAGCTCTGTGCTTTCTGCCTTAGTTTCCCCAATGGGTAAAGGAAGGTACTGGCTTTGGAAAACATGGGATATTAAGCACCTGGGGATTAGAGCTTTTGTCAACTCCCTGGTCATGCTGGGTTTCCTCAGGCTCCCTGAGCACTCTTCACTTGGGCTCTTGTCCTGCAGCAGAAACAAAGCCTGTGGTCAAAAGAAGAGGGAAATCAGCTTTCCTAGTAGTGCTTTTCTTGGAATGAAATCATAGAAGGATGCTCAGACAGAAGGTGAGTTTGTAATCACCTCCTGAGCCCCCATTACAGCCTTGCTCCATGTCTGAGGCTTTCTTCCAGCCCTCCCAGTCCCTCTGTCCTTTCCCCCCATGGTTGCTGGCGATGGTTGGATGTCTCAGAGATGGTTCTCCCATGTCTCAGGCATGGAAATACACGGAGGGGGTGGGTGGTGNGGGGGGAGGAATTTATCTCTCTGTGGGAACTGTACCTTGAAGGATAGGGGACACGAAGCCCCATTATGAGGTGGTCTTCCCTTTAGCACCACCTAGTCTTTTGGGAGTGGGGATGGCACCCTTGGTAAGTTTGTGCAGTGCACAGCATGATGAAGTGCTCCTGGAGGATCAGCTGTGGTCCTCCAGCCACAGACCCATCTGAAGGCCGAAGGGCCACCCCTGACCCCACGTCCTTGGCGAGGCATGTGCCCTGGCCTGGCTTGGCACCTTGGGCAAGGAACAAACAGCAGGTCTCTGCCCTCCATTCCTGCTTTGAGCCTGGCAGGCATGAGTGGTTTGGGTCTGAGCTCCCCGGCGCCACGAGGAATGTTTTGATGTACAGACATGCTTGTTCAACACCGCCTCAGCTCTGTGCTAATTAAATCCAAAGGGTAATCATTATTTCATTGAGTTTCCTCCAGTGCTGTAATTCCATCTCTGCTATGGCAGAAAGCCCTAGATAGAGAGAGAGTGATAGAGTCTTTCTTTCTTTCTTTCTTTCTTTCTTTCTTTCTTTCTTTCTTTCTTTCTTTCTTTCTTTCTTTCTTTCTTTCTTTCTTTCTTTCTTTCTTTCTTTCTTTCTTTCTTTCTTTCTTTCTTTCTTTCTTTCTTTCTTTCTTTTTCTTTCTTTCCTTCTTTCCTTCTTTCTTTCTTTCCTTCTTTCCTTCTTTCCTTCCTTCTTTCTTTCCTTCTTTCTTTCCTTCTTTCTTTCCTTCCTTCCTTCTTTCCTTCTTTCCTTCTTTCCTTCTTTCCTTCTTTCTTTTTCTTTCTTTCCTTCTTTCCTTCTTTCTTTCTCTTTCCTTCTTTCCTTCTTTTTCTCTTTCTCTCTCTTTCTTTCTTTCTCTTCTTTCTTCCTCTCCCCTGTCTCTTCTTTACTTCTGTCTCTCTCATACACAAGTGTTTCTTCATGCAATGAGTAATTCCTTGTTGAAGAACCATGGCAATGTGACAAAGTCACATAAATTCCAGGGGAAACTGGTCAGAATCCAGGAATGTGTCTGTAGTCAAGGAAATCACTCTGGGAAACAGCACTTACCCTCTTCTTGGGCATTTCCAGGTGGGCTGGGGGGACTTCTGATCTGCCTGATATATGTTCTTATTTGTCCTTTGCTCCCATTAGGCCCACCCCTGTCAGCCCTTGACAATTGCAGTGTCCCTTTTGTCCTGTCACTGCAGAGCTGGACCAGGCCCCACAGGCAGCAGGGTCACCTTGCAGTCCGTTCAGCCCATGGGAGAAAGATCTGTGTGGAATCATGCAGGAGAGGGTTAAAAGAATTCTGTTCCCATTGGGAGCAGGGACCTGAGGTAGCAGAAGAGGAGGGGAGGGTTGAAACTCTGCCTGATTTGCCCCTTGCAAACCCACTCCTGCAGTGTGCAAGAGCGTGTATGTTCACTAGCATGGTTCTATCCCCTCTCTGCTCCTGCTTGCACAGGGCTCTGTAGTGAAGAGGGGCCTCTGCACAACCAGTGCCCAGGGCTGTCTGAGAGACCTGAACTGAAATTGGATTTTGTGCTTCACTGACTGATATCAAAAAGAGAAAAAAAAAAATTCCCTTCTGTTTGAAGCAAGAGGGGTCTTCCAAGGGGGTTTTGGTGATATGATTAAAAAATGTACCAAATAACAGAAACCATTGAAAATGACTTCAATGTGGCTTAATACTTGGTATTCACTTTCTGTCCATGATGAAACATTTTTGCTTTAATTTGCATTGTTTAGCATGCCTTGTCTTCACCTCTCCCTCCCCTTTAATTTTTTTTTTTATTTTGTCTCTGAAGTATATCATTAAAAGAAACAAAAGAAAGGAAAAACACCAGTCTGGATTTTCTGGCTACCACACTTCATCTGTGACTCTGCTGAAACTGGGATTTTTTAGCATCCTCTCCAGTCAGACAGTGTAGAAGACCACACAGCAATCTGGTTTTGCAGGCAGTTTCAGCCTCTCAGAAGTTTCCTTTGCCTTAGAAGAATATCTGTCTCCTGTGACTGCTTCAGTCTGGGCCTCCTCTGGCTCTTTGGAGTTCATCTCAGCTGACCTCCAAGGTGTCAGGTGTTAATGTCACCCTGTGTGGCAGCCACCCCTGACTCCCTGTGGACTGTGTTATGACGCTGTCTCTGCCAGCAGGTAAGTCCCTTTTTTGCTCATATCCTCAGCAAGATTTTAAATTTTTTTGAGTTAGAGGACCTTTCCAGCCTTTATCAATTCAGCACAGTCAGACTGCATCTCTTTGTTGCTGTTGTAATATATATACCAGGCAAAACCAATCCCTCCTAAGTAGTTCTGCAATTCTTACGAGGTTTGAAGAAATGTGGAGGCTTATCTGTCTTCCAGTAGGCTAATGGGAAAGGAGCCAGGCATTTCTGAGCTCTCTTCCCAGTGTTGGCTGTATGCTCTCGGCTTTATGAGCTGGGATCTCAGCCTGTGTTATGTATTTCCCCTTGGTTGGCCTGACACGTCATGTACCAGATGAAGATGGCTCCTTACACAGGGGAATTTATGCTTCCTGAATTCACAGACAGCACTGTCAAAAGGCACCACAAGGATCATCTTATCTGACCTTACGTATACAGAAAATAGACTTTTCCCAGAAATTAGATTAGAGCATCTCCTTTTGTAGTTATCTAATCTTTATTTCAACATAGGAAACCCTGGTGACTTGGCAGCTTCCCTGATAAGCTTTTCCAATATTTAATTACCTTCATAGCAGGGAGTTGATGTCCACTTCAAAGACTGAATTAATCTAGTTCTATCTTCCACCTATCATGTCTTGTTCCCATTATCAGCACAGCTGAAGAACCTCCCCTTCTCTGCCTCACTATCAGACGTTTTTCCCTAAGTAAATACCCATATGTAGTGACCCCTTTCAGCCTTCTCTTTGATGAATAAGGTTATGTTCCTAAACCTTTATGCTGACGTGTGTGCAGCTAATCTCTGGCCTTCTGTGGGTTTCCCAGTCCCGTGTGTGTGGGCTGCAGAACTGACCCATCACCACCCAGCAGCCCTTGCCTGCTGTCTGCTATGGCAAGAAAGAATCCTTTCTGTGAGACCTACTTCTGTTTTGGATGCCCCAAGACCTTTGTCAGCCTCTCCTGTCACATCAGCTTGGCAGGCACTCATCCATCCCCAACTCGCTGCAGTTCAAGGCAGCCTCGCACCCTTTAGGGGTGAAGTGGCCTCTGTCAGGGAACTTGTATCCTAGATTGATATCCTGTTGACTCTCTCTCCTTCTGTGGACATATCTACATACCAGTCCAGTACACTTCCCATACCACAGACCTTTGAACTGCCCCTGCAAACCCCTTCTGCTTCTCAGTCTGCCTAAAGTCCTTCTTCACCTTCTTTCAGTGCCTCCTTCCCAGACCAGCTTCCTGAGCCTGCCTCTGGGCTTTAAACCCTTTAATCCTCCATACCTAGACTTGTTTCTCTCTGCTTCTCCATGACTGTCCACATTCAGCCTTCTCTGTTAAGAAAAGGTTTACAATCCCATCCCTTTACAGACATATTTCAAGATCTGTCAAGGGGCCAGTTCTGACACCATTTAATGCATGTTTTGTTAATCTTATTTAGTGCAGTTGAGAAGAAAAAAGCAGAATACCTTGGAGGAACAGCAAAGTGTGATATTGCCACAGCTGCTTTTATCAGCAGAGGCTCAGGGGCTGAAGTGTGATGAATGCTGATGAAGGTTTCCTGCTCTGCCATCTGACTGTTTATAGACATATGTCCAGATTGCAAGCTTGTTGATAAAATCCCAAATTAACCGCTCTGTTGTTTTGCTAAGAACTGATGGTGCTCACCCTTCTGGTTGTCCCCTTCTACTCTGCCAATATTGCCATGACCTAAGCCCTGTGCCAACCCATTCCTTTTCCCTGTGGCTCCCCAAGGCTTGTTAGATTTCACGATGGCTCTTCAGATCATCTCTTGACAGCTCCTGGCAGTGAGTCTTCCAGGCCTATCGATCTGACAGATGTCATTACAGCAGACAATTCCCCCTTGCTGCAGATCCTTAGCTCTCAGTTCCATCCACCTTGTCATGCTGCCTTCTTCCCAATAGGGACTAGAGAGGTCTGTCAGGGATTTCCGAGTGACTTCCTGTGATCCTGCTGAGCGCGTCCAGTGATCAGCCTAATCCTGACCTTATGCTCCCTTTGTATGTATGAAATGTTTAAAAAGATGCCTCTGGACCTCAGGCCTGGAGCTTCCAGAGCCTGAGTCAGACTGCCTTGCCCCATCAAGGATCTACTGAATGAGCTTGGTTTTAAAGCAATTTGCACCTATGCTCACCTAAACTTTTCTGCCAGAAAGACATTAATCTGAGGCAAAGGCTGAATCTTAATTGCAAGTCATTCCCTGCCCCCAGCAAAATCAGTTCTCCTTGGACAAGATAGATCAGAAGGAAAGGGCCTTTGTCTGTTGTTGGGGTGAAAAGAATGTGGATGATCCCCTTCATTTCCCAGTGTCATTGCCTTTAGCTCTGATATATGTGTTCTTCTCTGGTGCAATGCCATATCTTTGCATGGATGAATTTGGTGGTTGTGCTACTGGTCTGGAGGTCTGGCTGACTCATGTCAATATAGATATTACAGGAAATTGACAGGCACTTCCTGACCAAGGGATATGCAAAAACTCACTTGAGATCTCCAGGCTTTTGCTTTGGGAATGCCCAGAGACTTGCCATGCTTTGTATTTTGCAATGACTTGCATCTGATGATGCAAACATTGCACCCTCCTCCTGGCAGCAAAGTGGCACCCACCACCATGAGGGGGTGAGGTGTCATGGTCTCCTAATGGAATCATTTCAAGGACAGAAGAAGTCTCACTATTTATGAAAAGAAATGATATCTAATAATTTCTTTTCCCCCCGAATGCATGCAACTTCTGAACAAGCAGTGACAACCTGTGTCACCCTGATGTCCCTCCTAGCACACACACAGTTTGTGGCAGCACCACTTCTGCTGCCATGGCTGTGAAGGGGATCAATCCAGAGGCTGTCACCCTAACCAGACCCTAATTCCCTCCAGAATCTCACTTCTGTCTGTCCCAGTACAGAGAGATCAGCAGAAGATCTGTCTCTTGCCAGCACTATTTACCTGGTGACAGGGCAACTCCTGGTGACCAAGATCACCATCATGGGGAAATTTCTGTTTTTATCTCTTCCCAACAGAGCGTCCCCTCTGTTTTCTGTGCATGCTGTCTGCTCTCTGCTTTACCTGCAGCATGTGGCAGGTGCCTGGGAGAAGAGCAGATTCCCAGTTAATTTCTGCAAAGCTGATAAAAATGCTATCTGCTGCATCCCAGGCTGTGCCTGGGGCTGGAAGGTGGTTAATGAGGGAACCAGCCTTCAGCAGGGGCTCAGCAGTTCACACATGCTAAAACTCAGCATTGTTCCTTGTCAGTCATTAATTTCGTGACCTCGTTACCACATCTGAGGGGGTAAAGACGACGAGTCTCGTGCTCAGGCTGAGGCAAGGCAAGATTCAGATTAGAGGCTGGGGAGTAGATTTAGATTAGACACAAGAAAACTATTTTTTGTTATAAGGGTGCTGAGGAAGTAGCACAAGGTGCCCAGAGAAGCTGCGGATGACCCATCCCTGGAAATGTTTAAGGTCAGGTTGGATGGGGCTCTGAGCAACCTGCTCTAGTGGAAGGTATCCTGCCCATGGTAGGGGGGTTGGAACTATACGATCTCTAAAATCCATTCCAAATCATTCTATCATTCCATGATTCAGTTTTGAGTGTAGAGTTTCACAATCATCAGGGAAGATCTAGTATGTAATGGATCTCCTGAGCCTGTCACCTTCAGGGATTTTCTCCTTTCTTCCAACTGCTTCTGAGAGTAGCTCAATCCCTGGGAAGAGCCATGCAGCTTTTATTTAGGCTTTCAAACAAATCTTGAGTCTGAAGGAGGGAAGATAAGTGATAACAGCAAATACAACAAATTCATCCCTGCTTATGCCCAGCACCACCATTGTAAGATGGAAGGAAAATCTCTGTTCTTGGAAAAGCAAGTGTTTTGCTCGGAAGTGTTTGAACCTCGGAGATCTTTGGATATATGAGAGGTTTGGAGTCTGAACAGCCCCTCTAATCCCAAGTCTGCAGCCATTCCCATTGCTCAGGTGGTCAGGCACACAATCTTGCACTTCCCAAGCTGAACCAAGAGCTTAGGGAGGTGTGATGAGGAGAGACCCAAGCTTGTGGGACAGAAGCCAGGTGGGTCCAGCTGCAGCCAGAACGCCTTGGCTGGGTGTCAGAGGAGCTCAGTGCCAAAGCTAATAAGCCTGCCAGGAGCCAGGACTTCCTTGCTTGGCTGAAAAACTAGGCTAATGTGCTTGGCTGTCTCCAGAGCTCTGCTGGAAACTGCATAACTGCTCTGCCATGTGAAACTGCTGCTTCAGACTGGGCTACTAACTTCTCTTCTGCAGCAGATAATACAGGGATCTGTGGCACTGAAATGGACGCAAGGATACAAGGATTGTCCTGGGGATTTTTTTCCTCTTCTGTGGCTTGCAGAGAGAAAAGAAAGGAATTGCCACCTCATTTCCATTATGCTGCTGGGGCTGTTACTGTAATTTCAATATCCCTTTGGCAACACTAAGATGGGATCCCTGCCAGCTGTGGGGCTTCCACTCTGCTTTGGGATACTGGAAAAATGTATACTTTATAGTTCTGACTTTTAGCTTCAGGAAGGGGGAAGATGTAAGGGTGTAAGGCACTGGCACAGGTTGCCTGAGAAGTTGTGGACATCTCATCCTTGGAAATGTTCAAAACCACGATGGATGGGGCTCTGAGTACCCTGGTCCAATAGAAGTTGTCCCTGCCCATGGCAGGCAAGTTGGAATTAATTGATCTTTAAGGCCTCTTCCAACTCTAACCGTTCTATGATTTTATGACTCTACCACTGCTTTTCTGGGGTGCTGAAACCCCGCAAACTGTATTTTCAGAGTCACCTCAGAAAAGCACTATTTTTCCCACAAAACAGTGAACCCTAAATCCATTGTGAGCCTGGTAGCGTTCTTTCCCAGAATAGCATCTCTGTCCCTGGCATCACCAAGTGTCTTCACTTTTTCTGTGGAGCAGGGATTTGCGTGTGAATGTAGATTTCTACGTGCTGAGGAGCAGAAGTAGAGACAAGAATTTTATTATGGGGAATGTTTTAGGCTGAAAAGGTGTCTCACTGGGGAATTCAAACCCAGCTGGGAAATAAATTCTAAAGGCAGAAGCCCACTGGACTTGTCAAAAGGTTTGGCACACCATTAGGGCAGTCTTAAGGCAAGTAGATGTAGATTTGACGGAGTCATTGTGGGTTCCTAAAATGACCAAGGAAAAAGTGCAACACTGTGATGAGTTTTGGGGAAAACTAGCTGAAACGCAGCATTAATTGTCTCATGTTTTCTGTGTCTGGATATTGTTTGCAAGATCCCTGGGGCAGGATCCTTTCCAATTTAGACATGGTGTAGCATTTGCCTTGGGAGGTTGAGGATGCTGCCACAGGACATTTAACAAACAGTGGTAAAAATAGCACTGTGACATGATTGCCACCATGGATTATCCAGGCGTTTCTCATGGGGTATCCTAGGTATATGTTCCACTCCCTGCCCCTTTCCTGTTTGTTCAAGAGGATTTTCACCTCTGCAGTCTCTGGCATGCAGGTCCCAGATGGCACTCTGACAAACAGGCAGCTGTTGAGTGGGGGGTGGGGTAAGGGGTGAGGGAAGTGGAGGGAGTGGGGTTTGAAGGCAGGAATTCACTTCATTACAAAACTTAAATGAGAACAATTCCATGAATGAATATTTCTGGGGAAAATGAAGCATTTTTACACTAGTGATTAGGATTAGGAGCAAAATAGGGGAAAACCTTTCCTCTTGTGTTCCTGCGAAGGAAGCTGCAGGTAAGGACCAAAGCAGAAGCTGTTTCCCACGGTGAATCTCACAGGAAAAGCTACGCCCTCTTCAAAGGCTTCTTACCTTTGACACAAACAGCAGATTAACAGGTCTGAGAATTACCACAAGCCTAAGGATGATCCCTGTGGTCAGTGGAGAGCTACCAATGCAGGTGACAGGTCTGGTGATGAAGAGCTTGTCTTTCAGGACACTGTCTAACCTAATAGTCCAACAGCTCACAGTCCTACATACATTTATCTTCACAGGAGACCAGTCAGGGCCAAGTTTTAGGTTATAAGTAGGCAAGATGCTGAGAGGTACTTGGAGCCTTCAGGACACCTGTTTTGAACCTAAGATGGATGCAGCCAGCACTGTTAGAGTCCCATTACTGTTGGGAAGAGGGACTTGGAGTGCTCATTTTGCGGACAACCATCCTCTTCTAGCTGTGCATTATTTTTAGTGACTGCGTGGCCTGATGGGATGGTTTAGCTCGCTGATCTGCCTGAAAACTGGTGGTCTTGGATCTTTTTTTGATACTTTGACAGGATACACAAATTCTGGCTCTCATGTAATGTAGAGGAAGGTCAGGATAACCTCTTTCTACTGCCCTGCAGCTACAGGGTAATTTAAACCACCCATTCAAACGTACCTTATAAAAATTGTCATTTGTAAGGCCAAGCCCATCCAGAAATTCAGTATGGTAGCAGGGCTTGAACTTAGGTTTTTGGATGACCAATCCATAACGTGTGGCCCTTCCTAGTTCTCCATTGGCTGAAAACCCCCCCATGTCATGTCAGGACAGTGATGTCACATACTTCTGCCTGTCCCTTGCCCACCTCTGGATCATTTATTTGTGTTTAATCCTCTCTGAATTCAAGGGGCAGCTTGATTGCCCCAAAATGTATCATCATATGCCACTTAGCAGCACCATGCTACCAACATCATTGCTGGTAGAAACCCCCCAGCTCTGATGTGCCAGGCTCCCATCAAAAGAGGCTCTGGGAGGAAAAAGCCGTGTGTTTCCTTTAACCTACAATAAAGCAAAGCAGTTCAAAGAGCTGGAAAAGGAGGTTAACAATCTCTTTGAAATGTAGGTTCAAATTCCCAGCACAGCCTCAGTCAATTATCAGCAAGTGCTGTGACACTTCTAATGAGGAAGAGGAGGGAGGGGAGCATGTGGCACAGAGGTCCAGACGGGAAGCAGCAGGGGTTAAAGGACATCACCAGGTTGGTGGGAAAGTTACTAGGATTTTTTTCAGGCTGATTAACCCTTCTGCAGTGCCCCCCAGAGTAGAGGCCAGACCACTGGAATGGGTGGAGCTGGGCAGGGTGGCAGCACATTCCCCTGCCCAAACCCCTTTGTGTCTGGCAGGGCTTTTTCGAGGGATGCACAGCGCCTGGCACAGTGGGCTGCTGCTTTCTCCAGGGTGTTCCTCTGTGGCAGAACAAACCACTTTTATTTCAATCCCGTTAATGAAAGGCGGTGAGTGCAGGGGTGGGGATGGGGCAGGAGGGGGGTGTGATTGTTTTGGCCGTGAGGATGGGTGCACACAGGCATACAAATGCTGGGAGACAAAGGCTGTGATTAAGGGCCGGTACTCCAACTCCCTGCTTATTACAGGAAAGGATTTATCTGATGGCCTAGTTTCAGCTCCAATTTTCCAGCTTTTAATCAGGTTCCCAGGTCTCCTTGTCCACTCCAAAAGGGAAGGAAGAGGAAATCTCAGGGTGATGAAGTAGGAATAATACTCTATAAACACTCATGGGTCAGAGTTTTTCGCTGCCCCAAAACTTTCCTAGGAGGCAGATCCCAGGACAGGTAGAAGGATTATGCCCAGCCATGCAGCGTTATTTTCTGGCATGGCAAGAGTGCATCCATGCTTTCTTGCCTGGCCAAACCAGGGTTGTGTGAAACAAACGTGCTGGAAATAAAAACCTTCTGCAAAATGGAAAATGTACAGAGGAGCAGCTATTTTTAAAAGGGGCAGCACCTACTGCTGTTATGAAGTCAGCCACATAATCAGTCAGCAAGAGACTTCTGTGGGCTGACAGCTGACTGCCAGGAGAAATGGTTCCAGCAGACTGATGAGAAGAAAATGAGAGTTTTTGGGTACTGAGAGGCACATGTTCTCTAATAAAGAGAAGAATTTCTGTCCTGTGCTGCCCTGGACACAAGGCAGATGGGGGAAAATGACCTCACTGTCTTTCCCCATGTGCTGGAAAGGAGGGAGGAGATGCTGACAACTCTCCAGCAGACAGAACACCGCAAGCAAATGCAAGCTCACTCACTTCTTCCTCCTCCCTTAGCCAGCCTAGCCTTATTGCTGAGCCTCTGCTGAGGTTTTCCTGCTTCTAAAAATGTTGAGCCTGTAATTAAAACGCCCATCTTGCTTGCCAGGGCGAACATATCCGGCCACAGAGCTGTGCTGGTTGTGGAGACAGCCAAAGCTTGCAGCTAACCAACCTGGATGGCCTTCTTGGCATGGATGGCTTTTCTGGTGTGGATGGCTTTTCTGGCATGGGTGGCCTTCCTGGCATGGGTGCCTGACTAGGCATCCATCACAACGTGTTATCAAGCTGGCAGGAAGCTTGAATAAGGGTCTCCTCAACTCATCCTTCAAGCCTGAAGCCTTGATATGCCCTTCCTCCTCTGTGGGTACATCAGAGCTGTTTCAGGTGTTCGTACCCTGCTGGTGCAGAGGGGACATAGATGGGCAATGTGGAGGCTCATGTTGCTGGTAGAGGTTTGCCTGTTTCTTCCCATTCAGGGGACTTCAGAAAGGCTATTTAAACAAGAAATAATAATCGAAACAATAATTTAACTAACAATAATCAAAATAATAAATTAAGTCATTAATTAAATAATGAATAAAAAGCAGTTGCAAAATACGGTGTTAAGACAAGGGGGCAAAGGAGTACTGGAGGGATAAGATCTAACAGAGTGCTGGAGCGTCACATATGTGGGGCATTCACAAGAAGGTGGGAGAATACAGCTTCAGACCCATGAGTCCCAGGATATTGTCCTTCCCCAGGAGAGGAGGACATTCTCCACCACTTGGACTGCGCCCATGCCCCAGGGCAGAAGTGATTCCATGCCAAAGGGGTGTGGTGGTGTAGCCTCATGGTCACAACCTTATGGTGGATACCAGAGGAGCAGTCATCTCTAATGGTTGGTGGTGGTGGCTTTTCCCCTACAGTCTATAATAGTTCTATGAACAAGATTTGTCCTTCCCTGGTGATCTCACACCCCAGGCTATTGTCGGACTACCTTGTACACCATCCTGAAGGACAGGGCATTTGGGGAAAACAGATAAAGAACCAACAACCTCTTCCAGGCAGCCTGCAAGTCTGCCTGCCTGGGCAGAAGGTGCAGTTGCTCCTTCAGGCTTGGGAGGAGCAGGAACATTGCAACTTCCCAGAAGCAGTTTCCTCAGTGGGTCTCTGGTTGTACCACTTTTATACACAGCACCAAGAAGCCTTTAAAATTAAATTTGCTATTTAAGAGCAGGAAGAGCCCTCTGGAGAGGTTTCTATTTATTCTTTACGTGCAATGGCTCTGCCTGGTCATAGCCCTCTGTGCAGCAGCCCTGGCTCCACAGAGGAGGGTGCTGAGACTGGATTACTTGTGTCTCACTGTCAGAAGCTCTGTGGTCTGGCAGTGTTCAGCTTTCTGTGCTGTGGCACCACTTCTGCACACCTTTGCTCCCTTCTACCCCCACAGAATCATAGAATCCTTAGGGATGGAAAAGACCTCTAAGATCATCAAGTTCAACCCTTAACCCAGCACTGCCAAGTCCACCCTTAAACCATCTCCCTAAGCACCACATCTACATGTCCTTGAACGTGGTCTTCCATGGTCTTGTGGTGTCTCCCCACATCACACCACCTGCTGCAAACCCAGCCTTGCAACACTAGCAGACCATGTCCCACACTGGTCAAATCCATAAAGAGATCTCCACTCGTTCCACAAGATTTGGAGCAGGTCCTGGAGTAGGGAATTTGCACCACATGCTCTCTGCTATCCCTTCACGGCCATATGTTCCTAATTTCCCTCAAGTCAACCAGTGAAGCTCTCAAGCCTTTCCATCACTGAAGAGCACAGTGAGCCAAGCAGTGTGGGACAAATCCTGTCCCCAGACTGGAGATGCAACACCCATGAGGGCACTGGGGATCAGCAGAGCAAGGAGAGAAGTGTGTTGCACTTCAGACCCAGTGACAGCTGCCACCCGCTCAGCACTAAAGCAATAAATCTGGGGGATCTGGATTTATTCTCCTCCAAATCACTTTATTATATTGTGAGTAATCACAAAGCCTTACAATGCTGCAGAGGTTCTTTAAAAAAACAGACTAACACAGTGGCAGTATTTGCTAGCTTTTGCCAAGACTAGTTTAGCTAGCAGCTAGCATGAGATTACACAAAGAAATCTTGCAGTCTTCAATTGGATTGTCACATTGGGTTTTAAATTTACCACAGTGCTGCAAAGACAGTAACTTTGACAGTAGGTGATAACCGTAATGTGTCATCTATGTACAGACTTAAAAAAGTAAACAGCTTTCTTTAAAAAAAATACATTTTCTGCCAGCAGAAAATAATTCTCTTAAAAAGGCAAGATCCAGTAAAATCCCCACATCTTTCCTCACAAACTGCCCCTGTTTTGCACTGCAGTTTGTTTCTGTTCCCCTCCAGATCTCTGCCCATAGGCAGCTCCAGTGCCTTTTTAAGAAAATCAACATGTTTCCTGTGATTGTGAAGGCTGGTCCAATGTTGCAAAGGCTCAGCAGAGGGGAAAAATCCCCAAAACTGAAGGGGTAGAAATCCCACCCTAAGCTACCCAAACAAATTACTGAAATGGAGATAGATGGAAATGTGGGAGTATTTCAGTACCAAATTTCAGTATCCAGAGTTAGGTGTTGACTCTGACTTTTATGGAGTCAGTGGGTTTGGGCAACAGGGTTTCCTCTTTCCAAGACTTTTGGGGGTATGAGGGCAAAACCTGAGCTTCTTCCAACACTCCAAAGGACAGGTGTGAGATGAGTTTATATCTGCATCACCTTTACATGGATCTCCCTAAATCAAACACTGAAGGTGGCCCTGATGCAGGGCTGAATTTAGAAACCAAACTGCAAATCAGCTTGAACAGGATCCTCATCCACAACATCCCATCCCCCCAGAGCGAGCATGCCAGATGTGGGCCAGACCTCAGCGGTCACCTCCGCTGCTCCTATAAGCAAGTTGAAGGCTTCACACATGGCACTGAGTCTTGTTGTGCTGCTTTCTCCCATGTCCTCCTAGACTGGAAAAAAAGAGGGTCCAGAGGGCTTCCCCTTTGCCAGCATTTCAGCAATGGAGGGAAAAAAATGACTAAAACTTTGAGGACCAGGCTTTTATATCAGATTTCAGTTTATCAGATTCACTTGGCAACCAAGGAGCTGTGTGAGAGAAAGAAAAGCCACAACTCTGGAAAAAAACCCAAAGATCTTTGCTCCGATAAGCAAAGTGCTCCAGGGCCACAGGCACCAGCATTTATTCTTCCCCTGGAACCTCCTCAGAAGTGTTCTGGCACTGCAAGTTGCCTCACATATGCCCAGATGAGCTGCAGATGTTGTGTTCAGATGGAGAATGTCAGCCTGGAAACAACTCACTCTCATATCCTCTAGGACTGCATCTTGGTTTGATAAGGTCATCAAGAAAGAATCCCTGTCAAAGTTTCCTTCCAAGCTTCCCCAGAAAGGGAGGAGGGATTCTTTTCCTTTTTTTTTTTGTTCTGAGCTAGGCTACATGATCTCTTCCCTTTGCAACCTCCTTCATTGAAGGCTAGCTCCTGGGTGAGATGTGGCTGTTGGCAGAACCCTTTGTTTCCCTTCCTCTGCTGCACATCGTCTCTGACCAATGGCTCACTGAGGTTAAAAAGACAGGAGACTGCCAAAACTGGACCTAAGTCAATTAGACATGAAAAGCATCAAGGTGGGAAAACAAGGAGAAATTGGTGGGAAGATGTCTCGACTTGGTGCTCATTGCACACCTATGCAAATAATGTGTAAAACCCAGCACATTAGGTGTGCCCTGTATTCAGGTTTGTCCAGAAATGTTTCCTCAAGACTGAAAGTGCATGATAGAAAACCGGGTGCTGCTATTGAAGGCAACATCCAGAAGGCACATTTTGGGGAGTAATAATTAAAAGAAGGGTGATGCATGGGTTTGTAAGCATTCAGCTACAGAGCTGGTACGTTTTGGTGTGTGCTCTGCGGAGATGTAGCTTTGCTCCTACAAACGTGTCTGAGGCATGAAAGGTTTGCTCCAGACCGACTGTTCTGCCCTGGGACCTGCAGAGCGACCTGTCCCTGCATTGTCCAGCATCACTGCTCTTGAGCCAACCGGATGAGTGAGGACCTCAACGCACCGGGAAAAATCTGGAGCCTGCAGATAACGCGGACCGAGATTTGAGAGTTTATAAAATCCACAAACAATCAACTATTGGCAAATACAAATATATAAATTATTGACAGTTTTACAAAAGGCACTCTGCAAGCCATCTCAGTCCGACACCTGTACAAGTCCCATGGCCCCCACCCTCCCTGCCCCACCCCTTCTTCTCCCCAGCTTTCATCACAAAACATAAGGTGCTGCTGCTACGGATCCATGGCTGTCATAGCAACTGAGGACTTCTTTTTTGGTCAGCCCAATTTGTCGGTGGTACTGTCCTTCTTTAATGGTCTTAAGACACTGTATGTCCTTCCCTAAGGTGATGCTTTTGATGGAAGGCAGGTATTTCAGCAAAGTCTTTGGCAAGGATGATATGCCTGTCCCAGAGAGGTTGAGCTCTTGTAGGGAGTTCAGACCAAAGATAACTTCAGCAGTCAGTGACTTCAAGTTGGGATTGTTGGATAAATCCAAAACCTGGAGGGCTTGGAGTTCCTTGAAGCTATGAGGAGATAACTCTCTAAAGCCATGCAGGCCACTGAGGGATAAATGAATCAAGTCTTTCAGCCCCATGAAGTCTCCTTTTTCAACCTTAACCAGAGGGTTTCCATCAAGATTTAAATATCGGAGAGGAATGCCTTGAAGGTTCGGTACAAATGTTAGCCTGTTTCCAGAAAGATTTAAGTTCTGGATGTTGGGAATGCTCTTTTCATGGTGCCTTGTAATTGTGCTGAGCATATTATTGGATAGATCCACATTCAGGGATTTGCCTTGACCTTTTGAAGCAAAAATGTCCATAGCTATATCCAAAAGTTTGTTATTGCTCAAATCTATGTCACTTAGAGGAGAACTGGAGAAACAATCCTCCGGAAGGACTTCCAGAGAGTTATGACTCAGATCCAAGGACTCCAGGTACCGAAGCCTGGAGAATGTTGTGGAGGAAATCTTGGCGATTTTGTTGTAGCTCAGGTCGAGACTCACCAGGGTGGTGTATCCAGGGCCAGTAAGCATGGATTCATTTATTGTTTCCAGTTTGTTTGATGATAGATCCAAGTAGGAGGTATCCAGAGGGATTGGGACAGGAACAATGTGTGAGCCTATTCCACTGCAGTCCACCTTGGTCAAGCTAAAGCTGTCAAAGAGACCAAAGGTTTCCACTTCACAGTGGCAGCCAGGGAAGCAGGTTTTTGTGGTACCAAAACAAGGAAGGAGAAGCAGCAAATTGAACAAGGCCAGGAAATGCATTGTTCTCCTGGAAAATGAGACAACAGAAAAGAAGATTTAATTGCTGTAGAAATTACTTTATGAAGGATGTGTAACTTTTTGACTTAGGCAGTCTTGTCCTTTCTC
Organism: Tichodroma muraria; assembly: GCA_013390105.1. Lineage (NCBI taxonomy): Eukaryota > Metazoa > Chordata > Aves > Passeriformes > Sittidae > Tichodroma > Tichodroma muraria. Next base: position 20,740 of record WAAG01067009.1, read on the forward strand.
TTTACAAAGGGAGAGAGAAAGCATACCCTTGAACAGCATGGATATCCCAAAGAATTTTTCTTTCATGTTATGAACCCCAGTGGGAGCTTAATGGAGAAAAAAAATTGGGTCAGCAGTCATTACACATATAACCAAATTAAGACAAATTTGGAAACGGACTGTAAGTAGCAAGATATATCTGTAGGCTGCTTTAAAGCATGATCTATCAAACATATATGCTTTTGACTGGACCATGGAAGAAGCTAAGTGACAGCTCAAACACGGAGTCATTTTAAAATCTGGCAAACTTCAACACACAGAGGTCCTTCATGCCAGGGCATCCCTGTGAGATTTGGGAGCACTGACGTCAAGACCCTGCATTGACAGGTTGGAGAAACCATTCATGCTTGTGGGAACCTTAGGTGTCTAAAGGCCTTATTGGGAGACGAGGAACCAAAATTCCATTCAGATTTCCTACAGGCAACAGCATCCTCAAAACAACATCCAGGATTAACAGCTGAAAAGGCCAGCTCCTTACTTCCCAAATGGACAACGCATCTCTCTTCCTTGGACTTTAGATACAAAATTTAGAAGTTTGGGTTTGTATCAGATGGCTAAAAACAACCCTCCTTGGCCTGGTGGCAGCTCCTACCAGAGCAGAGGAACCAAGGCTTGTTCAGTCTAACCCAGCCTTTGCTGTGGTGGGCCCAGCCCCCTGCACAGTGGAGAGAGACAACTTGCTTCATGCAGAGCCTTTGGGAAGCCTCTGCTAATTGCATTAAGTATTCTCTCTGATTAACAATGCCAGTAAGCAGGAGTTCTCTCTACTGCTTTGGTTTTGACCTTTCTCCCTCCAAGACATTTCTGTCTCTCCATCATTCCACACAAGAGAGGCGGAGAGCTGATCTGCACCCTCCACCTTTGCTGAACGTCTTCAGATGACATCCACACAACAGTGGGCAACAACAGCTGCATGATGTCAAGAGACAGCCAAAAGAATCTTTAGCTCTGCGTCTCTGGAGAGAGTACACAGGAGCATGTCAGCATCCTGCAGGTCAGCAGAGGCAGCAAGGACTGTCCTCACTGGTTCCTACTGCAGTCATGGGTGATGACTCCTCATGCCTTACAAACAAGGTCTTCAGAAGGCTGGAAACAAAAAATCTCACTCAACCAGACAAGCAGATCCATCAGCATTGGTCCTTGGCTATGCGGCTGGCCATGGACAGACACTCACGTGCCGACTGCTCATTTAACAAGAAAAAAAGTAAAAGAAATCCCTTTAAATGAATGTTCCAATCCCCACCTCAGCCTCCCTGGTCTCTTACCTTTCCCACCACTATTTAAAAGCACTTCATTAACTTCCTTGCAATATCATCTTTCCCACACACCCTTTGATCTGGCTGAGATTCCTTCTTCACAGCCCTTGCATCTTCCCACGACCATTTCCTAGAAATTCACACTTCATCTCCCCTCCCCCACCCCTTGTTACCAGTTTCTCTCCCTTTTCAGCACGGTCTTCTTGGCCCAGGAGACTGACTGGGGACCATTTGCCAACGTGCAAAAAAAGTGCAAAGGGGGAAAACTGTTGCAAAGATACTGTCCTGATCACTGATGTGAGTTTTTTGGCAGTGTCTCCCAGACCTCCTGCAAATAGAGAGCCGAGATTGGGACTCTGGCCAAGTTGCCTGCAACTAAACCATTGCTGAAGGCCAGCTTGCAATCCTTTGGGGTCCATTATTCTATAGAAAAAACAGAAAATTGGTAAGATGAGCCCCAGCCTCAGCCCATCTCAACTGTTTCCTGAGAGAACACATATGTGTGCAGAGGGGACACAGGGGTAGGGCTCTTCTCTGCAAACACTTTTCCAGATATCCCTTTCCTAATGACATCAAGACTGATCCCCTCTGGTTCTTTGCAGACAGATATATCTTGCCACCTTCTGCAGCCCCTCTAAAATAAATACTACTATTTTTATTTTTTTCATGAAGCTGCATTTGGATTGCACTGAAATGTTTTATTACCAGGGGAAATTACAGCAGTGGGAAGCTCCTTGTAACTAAAACTGCAAAACCTCAAATGTTAAATATTGCACGTACAGGGAAGTATCAGCCCAGTCTACTGGTACTTCTCCCAAATTCTACCCAGTGGCTATTCCCACTTGATGTGTCTATATGGAAAGGACCTCCCAACTTCTCCTTTGAAAGTGCAGCTTGCTTCCTCATAGAATTGTTTTAGCTGTGGTGGAAGCTGGATCACACACCAGGAAGTCCAAAGATGCATCAGTGTGATATTTTACTTTCTGAGCACTGCTAAAACCTTCATTGGCTCCTTCTGGGGCATCTGAAAAAAAGTAAGAGGACAAAATCCAAAGCCCTAATTTAACTGGGAACAGACTTTTATTCGGGCCTGTAGCGAATAGTTTTAAACTCAGGAAGAAGTCTTCTATGATGAAGGTGGTAAAACACTTGCAGATGTTGCCCAGAGAGGTGGTAGATGCTTCATCCCTGGAAATATTCAAGTCCAGGTTGGATGGGGCTCTGAGCAATCTGGACTAGTTGAAGATGTTCTTGATTATTGTGGGGAGTTGGACTGGGTGGCCTTTAAAGGGTCTATACTAACCCAAGCTATTCTATGATTCTATGGATTAAGAGATGATTGAAAACTGGTGCTGGGCTTTGATATGCAGCTGCTCAAGCCCTTTTGACATGGGAATTCCCCTCCTGATCAGCCTCAAAATGACTGCCAGAAGTGGGCAGATACAGTGACTCTCACTGCAACGTCCATCACTTCAGCCAGCAGTAAATACAAAACATCACACAGCTGAAATGCAGTACACAAAGCTCAGCTGAAGTATTTGCACAGCATCTATTGCCTGTTCCCTCCTCACAGCCCTGCCACAAATTCTCCCTCACTGGCTCTGCAATTGCTTTGCAGATGGGATACAATCCATCAGTACCAGTTAGAAACTCCCCTATGGAGCAGCCTGGAGCATCATAGGCTAACAGGCCACTTGGTTAATAGCTCTGATAAAAGATAGGAGAAATAAAGTTACTGGTCATCTTCCAGTCCAAGAAAGAGACTCCTGCATTGCCAGATAATCTGCAATCTTAGTCAGGTACAGGCATGTTTTATCATGATGTGGAACAATTGATAGCTCGCTTTGAAGTGGGGGAAGAAACACACCGCAGGTATTTACAGTTCTGGGTACAGTGTGTGTTTGAAACTGCATCAAAATGCCTTTGGATTGCTGCCCACGAG
>WAAG01067012.1:6765-44145 GCA_013390105.1 Tichodroma muraria
TAAATGCGCCTTTTAAACTATATTAATGTAAAAGTTTTATTTGAAAGATGCCAGCTGTGGTCCTAGCCCAGGTTTATTCATGTGGGACATTTACTGGGTCAACTTAATACTTGACTACTGCTTATTATCCCATCAGTCTTCGGGGACAACCCATGATCTAATTGCCCGGCATTTATGTTGCCCTGGCAACTATAAATACAGAGTAATAATCCTTAAAGGGGCAGTGTAGAATTTCATGCCCCTGCAGTGAACTACACTTCATTTCCCAGAGCACCCTGTGTTTTTTAATTCAGTGAATAAAAATGTGTAATGAATAATTAATTATGTGCTTGGAGGCACAATAGCTGCCTACTTTTGAATATTCATCAGTGACATTATTAATTCACTAGAAATCCCAAGGAGCAGTGGGATAGGCTTTTAGCCTAGCTGGAGGACTTACAGATAATACTCTGCAACATGAACAAACTTTTTCACCCAGACTTTTCTTTCTCAGAGTTTTTTAGATTTAATTTACATCTTAATAAAATAATAATAAAAAAGTACTGTATAGGACGTAACCAAGCAGCAGTGAGTTATAGTTGACTGCAGTAAGAAACCCAGCAGTCTGTACCCCCTTCCACCCTGACCCATTGCCATGCCTGACCTCTGCTTTAGGTCCTGGCGTGCACCAAAGCAGAGAAAACAAACCTTAGGAGCATTATGAGTGAGACTGAAGAGAAAAAGCAGATGGCCAATCATATTTTCCAATAATGTGTCATGTTCTCTGATGAAAAATCATCTTATTTGCTTGTCAAGAAAGTAAACTTCAAAAAACCTTCCTACAGAAAATAACTTGTTTTCAGCCTACAAAGAGGATTTTTCTGCTGTTGAATAAATCTGCAAGTCTTTTCTGGAGATAGGAATGCAACTTTTCATGTCATCACGTTAGTTTAATGATGTTATTCTATTTAAAGCAGGGATTTATGCCAGGTGAAAGGTGGTGCTGAAGTGCAGAGACAAACCAAATCTTTTTATATTTTTTTTTAGCGGAGAAGAAATGGAATAATTAGAAAGAAATCTAAGGTATTTTTGTGAATTTTCCTTCTTTCCCCATCTGATTTGCAATGCCAATGGAGTTGCAATGCAGTCTCTTTTCACTGCTTATACCTAAGGCCAGATTCTGTGCTGACACGATTTCTTTGACTTGAGAGAGAATTTGATCTTCAGTGCTTTGGGCCAAACCTTGCAGAACCCTGTTCTCACAAATAGCCCACCTTAGGGTCTTGTTGGGAATTTTTCTTCTGAGGAATTTTTAGATGAATATGTTGTTTCTACGAAGACCAAAATTCATGGTTATAGTCATCCAAACTCCTGTAAAGCAATGTACTATCAGAACAAAATGTAGTTTAATTCTTCTGCCAATCCAACAAACCTAGAATATCTGTAAAAAATCTTTTTTTTCCTCTAGGGCTTGTTACTCAATGGTAATTCCTATTGGAATATTTACAGGTCTGATTCTTCATTCATAAAGGAATAAAACTTTTAAATCCTTCAAAAAGCAATTGGATTGTTAAATCTCAGACACGTTTTTAAAAATGAGACCTGTAATCCACTGAGGATCTTAATGGAAAGAAATCATTATACCTAATTAAATTGAAAGTAGCAGGAAAATGGAGCTTACTTGGAGCATATGCTTGTAATAATTTATACCTGTACTGTGACAGAATCTTCTCTATACAGGAGTGAAACCTGACACTTGTTTGGTTTTGGAGTCTCATTCTCCCTTTGCTTGACTTTGTCTTTGACCTTCTCTTGGCATGCCATGAGCTGTGCCTGCTCTGCTGCTCTGACCTTTGCTGATTCCCTCATCTCTGTGTCCTTTATCCCCACAGAGACCTCCAGCACCAGCAATCAGAACAATGCACCCACGTTTGATCAGTTTTGATTCTCTGCTGCAGAACTTGTTCACCACAGTGTGATGGAAAACAGCAATTGCATCCATCAGCTAATGCAATAGAAAACTGACCAGCAATTCACTTTTTTTTTTCTTTAACCAGAAAGCCTATTTGGCAACAACTTTAGATATCTGAAATATTTGGGTTTATTTCCTGTACAGACATGGTGTGTACACCTTTAACAACAGAACTGATACCATCCAGCTTGGTCACAGGTTAAACAACAGTCATTTTGCTCAGCAATTCAAACTTTCATTACAATTTGTAATGCAGCAGAACACTTGGGCTATGTAGTCATTTATTGCAGTGATTTGCATTAAAGAGTGTCATTGTATTACCTCTTAGCTTTGGTTGAGATTAGAAGTAATATCTACATTTATCTTTCACTCCTAGGAGTATAAAATTGTGCTAATAATAACAATAATAAAGCTGGTTCCTAAAAGCAAGTGAACTCTACACAGCTTTTTTCCCCTCTTTTTTCTTTTTTTTTCTCTTTTTTATCTGCTCAAGTAGGGGAGTAGAAGGATCATGAATAATAAATATGGAGATAAGAGAACTGAAACTGGGAAATCAATTTACTGCAAAATATTTGCATATTTTATTAAAAGAAACTGTGCATAAACCCCTCAACAGGGTGGAATGATTTATATTTTGATTTGATTTGTATACGTTATACCTCTGGGAGAACTAATGCAACTTAGTCATCTCTGTAGGACTTTTTTTGGGTAGGGTTTTGTTTTTGTTGATGTTGTTTTGTAAGGAATATCTTAGACAAGGGAGAAGTAGGTCCCCAATGGAAATGTTAAGTCAGTTTGATGCTATGTGATATTTTTGGAATCTCACACAGTCAGGTGTCCAGGAGTGTTCTAAGCAAACACCCAAGTGCTCTGGGGGTCTGCCTGTATCCAAACTAACTCCAGAACTGTGGTTCAGGTCAGAAGGTTTTCAGTTCAAGTTTTGGAAAAAAGCTACGTCAATACACCCAGGCAGTACTCACTGTCTGTTACAAGAAATGCAAACCATGAACATAAGGCAGAGTGTTTATACTCTCCTCTACATGTTAGGAAATATATCCTATACATGCATTAGAGAAATCCTGTCTAATATCACAACATCTAACCTCTGAGCACGCGTGCAAAGTGTCCTGGCAAGAGTGTGTTGGGTGAAAAAGGAAGTCATGGTTGTCAGAGCATCTGTGCAGCTTGGGGTGCTGTGGCTTCTGCTGTGCGGGAGGACAGGTGTCCAATCGATCACTTCGGGACCTAGCGTTGGCAAGCTCACAAGTCATGAACAATTATAGCCTTTCTACAACAATATAATTTTTTAACAATTTTGTTGGAGTTCACAAAAGGGAGTTGTGAAATTCAGGCTGCTTTTTGTGATGGTTTTGGCTGGGGTAGNCTATTATAATTTTTTATTTCTATTCTTTAGTTGCTCTTATTTCAATCCATGAGTTTTCCCACTTTTCCTCACAGCAGGATGAGGATAGGTGAGCAAGCAGCTGTGTGATGCTTTTTTTGCCAGTTGAGGTTAAAGCACAACACTTTTCTAGCAAGAATATATTGCCCACAATATTTTACATATCATGTGCATGCTTCATACACAATAGTGCTTATCTGGTTATTTGGATCTTGAGGTCTTAAACTTTTGGAATTAGACAACACAAAACTTTTCCACTAAACACGGAAATCCTGTTTCAGCTGTCTTTCCAACAACAATGCTGTCAGCACAACACACTTTCAGGGGTTGAAAATTGACCTGAGGAGTAACAAAGACTAGGCATGGCTGCTGTTCCACTCCATTTTCTGCCCAGGGAAAACACCTGTAGAATGTCTTGGAAATGCCACATCCTGGCATAAACTGATGTATTTTATATGGGCATTTTAACATTTGATAAAGGAAGCAGAAAAGTCTCACCATGCTGAACTTTGCCCAAAAGCAAATTTTTCCATTACTAATTGAGATATATACCTGTGTGTGTGTACATATGTGGACGTATTGTTTTCCAGCTATACCTCACATTTAGGAATTTTAAATGCAGCTTAAACACACATGACCAAATTCCATTGCTGTCTGTGAAGTCAGGGAGTTCACATCAGGAAATCAGTAGTAATATTTCAAGAGCAGCTTGAGATCTTCTCATGTTTCAGTACTGTCAGTGACAATACTTCTAGCAGCTTCCGGGGGGTCAGAATTGAAACCAGTGAGAACATGAAAATAATTCCAGACTAATTTTTACTCTTTATTGCTCAGGCTTTGCTTTTTATGGGGCTGCCTAAAGTTTGCAGATGTGCTCTTAGAAGTTTCTTAGCTGCTTACTGGATGTTTCAGAGACCAGAGCAGTTTCTCTGTGCTTATTGTATCATTGAAAATGGATGCATTCATTGTGAAATATCAAAAAATGCTTTGTCAGGCACCTTATGGGTGTGTGAGCAGTGAAATTCGGAAGAGCTCCGTAACCAATCTTTGCCATATATCCAGTTTGTTCAGTTTACTTCAGCTGGCTCCTAAATGTGACTTCTGTCATCTGAAGACGGTGAGGCACCTATGCAAATAAGCATGGATGATTTGGTGAGGGCCATTTCATAAGTGCCTAATGTAATCATCACCATCAGTGATTGAAAAATAAGTTATATGTATGTATGTTTGCTAAACTATGTAATTCATAACTTTCCACATCCATGGTGCATTCTATAGGACCCCAGGTTTCTGCAGGACTTCTAAGGGTTAATACATCTTTTCCCCTGCTTTGTAACAGGAACTGTACTTTCAGATCTTGACGTCTTCACCTGCTTCATCCTGATTCCATGTATAAATTACAGGGAAGTACCCAGAGCCCTGGGTAGAAGCAGGAGGCTGCTTAAATGTGACAAGCCCACCAAATCTGAGAATTGATGTGTTAGAGATTCCCACATGGGACCACAGCATAACCCAAACCAGCGAGGGGAGCCCACATTCTCATGACAGTAAAAAGTGTCTGTCCTTTGATGGGAGGACTATCTTGTTATGTCCTATTGGAATATGTATGAGTGTTGTTCCTCCCTCTGATCAACTATTTCCACAGAACTCATTGAGAGCTGGTATAGTTGATAGGGTCTTTTAAGTAGTTTTGCTTGAAACTGACCTCTAAGTTTCCATGTCATAAAGAGGAATGAACCTACAAACACAAATTTGGAGGACACCTTAACTCTAATTTCCTTGGCAAATCAGACTAAGATAAATCCTGCAATGCCATGACCCCAAAGCTGGTGCTAAGCTGGGATTCAATAACAGAACTTAGTGCATCAACAAAAGAATTAAATAAATGTAGCCTTATCAGGCCTTGCCTGTGAGTTCTAGTACTTCCTACTCAGTCATTTGAGGCAGTCTTATGGGTTCTTTAAATTACATTTGCATTTCTACGTCTATTCTGAAAGCAAATAGCAGTGAAAATCAGTAGGACTTAAAAATAACGTACTGAACATATTTTTCTTCTGGGTTGATTCATTTAAGAGCATCTGAAGGCGGGAAGGCAAAATTCCTTAATCGTGTTACCTCTGCTTTCAATGTAATACACGAAAGGAAGCAGCACAGAAGACAAATTATAGCCTTAAATTAAGTAGGATCCATGTCTACATAGACAAGATTTACTTTACATTCTCAGCTGTATGAATAGAAAAAAAAATGAGGTTTGGATACTACGGGTCAGTTGAGTTTAAATTTTCTTCCTATTAGGAGAAAAGTTTGATGGGATCATGGATATTTGGGGCACTCTTACAGCCTTAACATGGGAACGGTGGTTTCAGTCCTCACTACCCACAGATATTTAATGCAAAATTGCTTTTCCTTTGTGTCTATGCAGCTACTCTTTCCTGCAGAGAGTGTCAGGCCCTGCTCTGCTGGTTAAAGAACATTTTGCTGCCTCTGCTATTTGCTCCTTTCAGCAGCTATTGTGGACTGAACTATCCTTTCACAGAGAAGTCGTGCTATCAGAGTACATGGTTCCCAGGGTGGCATGGATGAGAGCAACAGGTTTCTTTCTTATGGCCTGAGTTTGGCTAACATGCCCTTTTTCCAGTAACAGTTATTTTTGATGCATCCAACAAAATGAAGAATGTGAGTAACATGAGAAATCATAGTGAAATAGAGAGAAACTAGAGTCTGGAAAATGATCCTGAAAAATCAGTTCTGAAAAATCAATTCTGTTGCCAAAAAAGATTTGAACCCAATAGCTATACCCATTAACTCCTTAATCTACCCCAAAGACCAACAATTTTGGGTATAAGGGGTCTGAGTTTCAGCTTTAAAAATGAAGTCAGAGAAGTGGTAACAGCAGTTTGAAAATATTTTACCATACAGAATTTGTTCCTGAAATCACAGGAAGAGGTTCCATATTTTTACTTCTGATTTGGTGCCTTGCAGCAGCACATCCATTTTCTGTTATTAATGAGTTGATGGTTGGAGAACTTAGCTGCAGTGCAGCCTTTGATTTCACAAAACTCCTCCAAATGCCTCCAGCTAATTATGTTTTCAATAATAAATTGTTGAAGAGATCTTGGCTTAGCTGAATTTACTTCTATATGATTTAATTAATGTGTTAAAAAAACAGTATTGCAAGCAGCTTGGACTACTGGATTGCTTATGTTATTTGCGGGCCTCTGCAGAGAGCAGTGACCCAGAATTTACAGCCTTCTTTCACACCATCTATTACATTGCAATGCCGTCATTTAAAATAATGGCATCCTCTTGCCTTCATACAAAATAATTTTTGCAGCTGTGGAGACTCTGACAAATAGGGACTTTTTTATCATATAGAAAGCAGAACTGAACATCAGTGGCGTGTTTGCAAGCTTGACTGATGTACAGAGACTACACTCTATTGCAGATAGGTGAATTACAAAGCTCCAGAACCAGCTCCCCTTTTCCAGTTACAGGAATTTTGAGAGGATTTTTACCAATATTACTTATTCATTCTATTCACAAGTTCTGCTCTGACTCATGTTTAGACTCCTGGATTTTACCCACTCTCCCTTTTAATTGCTGGAAAACCTGATGCCATCACAGCCAATCTCTTCTGCCTTTCCCAACCTACTTATCCAGCCCTTCCACACCAAGTAATTCTGGCAAGATCTAAAATAGCAGTTCAGTTTTTATGAACAGTGGTGTTTGGTATGTAATTCTCCACCAGAGCTGCAAGGCACAGAGATGTCATAACATGGAATTCACAGATTAGCATTACCCGATAATGGATGTGATCTGCCGGACAATGTGACATCGCACTTCAGAGACAGCAAATTTGCTTGCTAGGAGTAAAAAAGCCTTTGGTCCGGGGCATGGAGCTGTTATTTATAGCTTATTTTAAACAGGGAACACTGTTGCCAGTCTTCTGAATTACCAAGAGTTGCAGAAGTCTTAGCAAAACAGTTTTTCTAGGACTACACAGATGTTAGATATTAAACAAACATCTATTTTGAATAGAAGGTATTTCACTTCCCTCTACACCTCCCTTTTAACACACCAGAGAATGCCTGGGAAGAACTGTCACAGCTATAGTTTTATTTAGTTCTCTGAACACTGCTGTCCATGGTGTCAAAAACACAACAAAAATAACCCTTGGAAAGGTTAATAGTGGCCTTTCTAGTGTCATATTCTGCACTTTATACATTGCAGTAATTATTATCATTATAGCTGTAAGGATGTCTAGTTATCTTTCTTAATCACATACTATAAAAAGTGCTTCTGAACACATATCTATTATTTAATCAAAATTTCACAGTTATTGGCATTTATGCTCTAGAAGGGCTGTGTTTATTTTCTGTTTGCAAAGGGGAACAGTGCATCCCAGAAGAAAGGAGACCTCCATCCATGCCCACTTTAATCACTGTCATATCATGTGACAATCTGTACTATTAATATCAGAGATTGCTAATACATGTTATTATGTCCTGCTGCCTTGTACTTTTTGCACCCCAGGAAAGCATTTTCATTAACAGGCTAAAAAAAAATAGTGCGAGAACTGAACTGTCTTCCCGAGGCAGAGCCAAGTACAAGAGTTCTCCGGCCTGAAGAGATGGTTTCAGGAGTGCCTGTCAGGGCAGGATCAGCCATACACCTCAGATAAATGCACCACAGCATTTTTATATTTATATTAGTGTCTTTTGTACTAGAGCACTGAACCAGTTCTCCAGTCCTTGTGTCAGGGCCCACCACCAAGTGTGTTCAGAGACCTCAGCTGCTGCTGGTGCCTCTGTACTTCTCTGTTAGATCACTCCCAGTGATGGCCTTTTGCAAGACCATCCACAGTCTGGCCTGCACAAAAAAGATCTGGAAAGACACCATTCTCCTACATCATTCATTCTACCACAAACTTCATCTCAGATTTCAGAACATTGTGCCCTGTTACACCTTTTGTGTATTAATGTGGCAAGGCTTTACAAAATGCTCCCCTGCAGGAGCTTCCTGGTCTTCAGCCTGATTGCATGGGTCACCATGAACACTCCTTGCCCTTCTTCGCCACTCTCCATGATCTTGGCACTCATGTCAGCCATGGCTGATGTGTGTGCATGAGGCTTCTGTCTTCTGCAATGTCTCTGTTCCTGGAGATATTTTGACATCCTCCTCCCCCCACTATATTACACTGACATCCACAGGCCAGACAAATTGCCAGCAGAGCTTGCCTCCTGATGAATCCTGTATCCAGCATTATCTCAGTAACCACAGTGCCCATTCATGCAGGACTTGCATTCTTAACTCCCTTCCTGTGTCTTTTGAATGCTCTCAGTTCAAGGTCTTTTTGAGATACCTAGATGATCAGCTTGGTATCACTGACTACAGAAAATGTCATGGTAGTCATCACACAAGGCTGAGAAGCAGAGTCCTTCTAGATGGAGTTCCCTCAGGCTCTCTGTACGTGGTCCCTGTAATGGAAATGGTGCAAGTGACAACACTGCTCATGAACCTCAGCTCAAGGATCAATGTGTCCCTGAGTTACATGCCCACAGACCTGGGGTCATGGTCCATGAGGTGAGATCTCATTGTGCTAGATGCTGTAAAAACTCCGAAGAAAGACATCTTTATCTGAACAAGTAGGAAACATGTATAGAGGGTCCTGGAAGTGTTTTTCTTATGCGTTTTAGAGGTCCCATGAATAGCAGTAATATAGATATCACACTATATCCTCCCAGTCCCCAAAAAGACCCATCCCACAACCCACTATTTTGCTGCTGCTTTCCTGTTGTCGCTTGCAAACAGCAAGAGAGAGAGGTTGCTGTCAGAGACTGGACTCTCAAGTCCGGTCCACACTTCCTCAAAGTGTGAAAGAACCACTGCCTTACAACAAAACTGAAAAATGAGGTGCAGATGTGTAGACCATCAACAGTTATTTGCATCCCTTCAGACACGGGTCTGGAACACATCATAAAGTTGTTGCTTACTAAGCCCACCAAGAAACCTCCTGCCTACTGATGTGAAAATGTATCTGTCTGGGAGTTCTTCTAGGATACTTCCCCATCCTAGCTTCTTTGAGGGACCAGAAAGGACATGCCCTTGTCTGGCCACCAAGGCAATTTAGACACCATGCCGAGGCTGTTAAATGCATGGATCATGGGACTCAGGTCCAGAGACCTGCCTTGCCAGGGGCCCACAGGGTGAGGTAAGGCCAAATACCTGTGCAGTGGGCTCAACACCGCCAGCTGAAGGACTGCTCTCCACTGGCCTTTGGATATGGCTGCTGTGAACCATGCTTAGGACAGCGCCATGTGAGTCACACTATCCAATTCCTGGATGTGAGAGGTTTGCAAAGCTCACAGAAGGATGCTGTGCTTAGCCTAGGGGGCTCTGGACTGGGACAAGAGGCACACTGATGTGATCATTCTTCATAAACACTTTCTTGCAGGAGACTGGTAGAGTTTTTCAGCAGCATCTGATGAGAAACACATCTTCATTCAATGTGTTACACTTCCATGGTAAACATTAGTCATTATTAACACCAAACAATTGTCAAGACTGCTTTATTCTTTAGCCTTTAATCTGAACAATTTCAATTAAGCCCTCAATTATGAAAGTGAACTTGCACATTTGTGCCTATGGTAGAATATGTTGACTTAGTCACAATACTTGTTTGTCTGTCAGGAATAGCATAAAATTCCTGATTTGCTGCTTCAGTTTTACATAGTTTATTTGCAAACATCCAAAGTCAAGAATTACTTTGACTAGGGTAGATTTTATCATTTATTAAGACTCATAGAAATGCATATGCTTGTCAGCCAATTTAGCGTGTTTAAAAAAAATCTCAACCAACAGCAAGGAAATATACTTCCTAATGCAAAATTAAATAGCAGTGTATATGTGACATATCAGTGCTAATATCAATTCCATTTTGCTTAATATATCTCACCATGTGATTATTCTTAGTTTGAAAATAGCCATCCAGTACATTTTTGTACAATGAAAGTTCACTTGCACCTTGTAGATATGCTAGCTAATAAATTTAACACAGAGGTACAGCCGTTGATTATTCAACAACAAGATGAGCATATCTGCTGTAAAATATATTTTAAAGGTAATCTCTAATAGCCATTTCATATCAGCTAGGCTTTACACTAATATGCTTGTCTAATGTCCCCTTTGGATTCTTATATCCCAAATTAATGATAAATCAAGGGTGGAAATTTATATTTTATAATCTTAAAGCATCAAAATAAAGTGTGACTTCAGCTGTGTGAATGACTACAAATGACTAGTGGTGGTTACAGGAAACACTTGTGCAGATATCTCAGGGGAGGGTCTTTCACCATAAATCTTTAGCAGGATTGCCCAGTTTTTATGGGAGTTGGTAAAGGAGCGTGAACGCTGTTTTGCTCAAGCCAAGACAAAAGTATGCTTAAGACTAGTTTACATTAATGGGCTAGAGTCAGCTCTGAGCAAGGCTGGCAAAACCTTCCTGAAGGCATGCAGCCACTGATGCACTTAGAGAGCTTCGCCTCTGCTGTAAGCTGGAGACATGGCATGGGAGTTTGACATCTGCACCTAAACCAGCTGTGCTTGACAACAGGGCACTTCATTCTCTGATACAGAAGGTAATGTTATATCAGGAGGCTTCGTGGAAGACATTTTGTTGATATATTTTGAGTACTAGCTATTTTACTATAGCCAGTACAGTTGTGGAGCCTGGGATTTTTTAACCTGTTAATGTTGCTGTCCCTTGTCATGTGGAAAGTTTCAGGGGTAGGTGAGGTGAGACGTTCCTATTCACCAGGACACAGATATAAAAAAAAGATGCAGAAATCAGGGGGAAAAAAGAAGGAGAAAAAAGAATTAAAGTACATTCTGTACGACATGCCACAGAAAACTATGAGAGCTGTTCCTGCTTCATCCAGAAATTGTGTTTGGAACTTGGACATTCCTTCACATGTTTATTATCCCATTCAAATACAATCACATTCATGTTTGCCAAGTAACTTGAAAATGAAACATGAAACTTTCTTGCTGCACTTGACCTCTTTCAGGGTTTTCCTGGACAAACACTCAAGTTCCAGTATACTTTTTCAAAATCAGGCTATTACTAACACTATTGAGTTCCACAGAAAAAAAAGCCAGGGGGCACAGGGTCTGTCCCATAAGGGTCTGAATGCTGCAACACCAGCTCCAGCTCCTCATTCAGCTCCTCTGGCTCTCATCTTGGCATTCCCCTATTTTCACCACAAAACCACGGGGAAGAGCAGAGCTTTGGAATGAGGGATCAAATGGGAATATGTCTGAAATCACTAATTCTTTGGATCTGCTCACTTATAGTTTAGATGGAATGTAATTCTAAAAGCAGAGTTCCCTGTGTGGATTAGTGGCTGAAGGGAGATTTGATGGAGAGATGGCTTATTATAAATGACAGCTGGATATTCCTGACACTTACTAGCCCATGTTATGCTGTGGCAAAGGGAAAGGTGTAAATGCCTTGGTTAAAGGAGATTTTAATGCATTAGTGATCAGAATCAACACAGCAACAAAAGTGAAATGATCTGTGACTCAGAATAACCAAGTTCTAAAAAACAACACCATGTCCAGAGAAGCCAAACATGGGTCCCCAGCCAGCCCCGCATGCACTTCTAGCTTGTCTAAAATGCAAAATGAGATCATCAGAAACCAATTTCAAGTGGACATGGTGCCTTTTTTTTTTTTTTTTTNATAAGAAAGAAGAAAACAGCTTTTTCCCTCTCTATTTCAATGATCTGGAAAGAAAACGGAAAAGACACTTGATATATCCAGGCCATTGGTTTCCTCCATCGTTCCCTATCCAAGCTTGGCACAACAGAAAGCACTCATGCCCCTGATTGCTTTTACACTTCTGTCAAACCTGCCTCTTTCCTGCTCTTCTCCCAGTGTTTCAAGCTATGCTTCCCAACTGTCAACATCTAAAATTCCTAATGATGTAACCTGAGGTTACTATGGCAACTAATGTCATTGCCTAGGTGGTAGTGATCATATAATGTGCATTGCCATTGAAATTTGAAATTATTTCTCATACACCTATGAAAGCCATACAGAGGTTTGCACTCTACCTCTTTCAATCCCCTGAAAAAATCCACTACCCCAGCAGACATTACAGAGGAAATCATTACAGTCTTTTGGAACAGAGATTTGTAACTCATTAATTCATGGAATTAAAATTTTGAAATCTCTGAAAAAGGTAATATTTTGGATATTTGCTTAGTGTGATCAATATACCTCTGAGCAGCATAATTTTTTTTCTGTCTAATGTGACCACAAACTCCAGCTACTTTCAGTGCAGCTCAAGCATATTTACTTTTGAAAGCAAATGATCTTCTATTCACATAAAAATAAAGTTTTGTTCTCTACATTAATCAGTTGGAGAGATACAAAATTCTAATGATGTCACTCAGGTTTTCTTCAGACAAACATCCCAATAAACTGCTGGCGTCTTCTGGAGTGACAGGTCGAAGTCAGCATTTTTGATGATGATTTCTACCTTGCAACTCAGTTACCAAAGTGTGCAGATACCCTTGTGATGGGCACAGCATTTAAAGGTGGATACACAGGGATTAAACTAATTATGCTTTTTAAACGTCAATCCAATACATTATCTAATAAATCAGTACATTTCAATAAAGAATATTCTAGGAGCAGCTTTTGCCCACAAACACAGTAAGTAAAACAGAAGTAAAAGCACGGTGGTCTTTTTCTTTTTCCTAAGGGGACTTTTTTCTGGCTCACATCTCAGTAACAACAAAAATTCTGCAACTGCTGTTTGATAAAGGAAAGCAGATCTGAACCAGCCAACTTTTCAAGCCCTGGGTTGGCTCTGCTATCTGAGCAGAAACAAACCTAGTTGCAAATTAGGATACAGCACCAGAAGGGACCCTTCAGGTCATCAGCAGGCCCCCAGTTACAAGCAGTGAAGCTGTATAATCCTGTTCTTGTATGTATCAAGCTTCATTAGAAAACTAATTGCCTGGAGGTTTTGTACATGATTCTTATACTGGAAAGTTATTCTAGAGTTGGCAGCTAGAAGTCACTATAAGCAACTTCTTTCATATTCTCCATATATCCATTTGGATATTTTAATCACTGCCTGTTGTAAATGTAGCCTTTTCTTGATGTCGCGGGGAGGGTGGCTTTATGTATAAAGCCAACATAGGTATTTCTCTTACATCTAATGCTGTTATTTTCAATCTTTTTCTCTCAACTTCTGGTTCATATGGAAACTAAAATATGGCAATGGTTATAACAGAAACTCAGCCATTAATAGGAAGAGATAGCTACAATGACTGGTGAAAGAAACAGGTTCAAGGATTTTTTGTCACTCCGCATAAATATCTGATTTCTCAATAGCTGGAAAGTGATTTCATTATAATTTATAAGTTATTATAGAATACCTTGTAAATATTTTCTGGTTGCTGGAAATAATGCAAAATCTTTCTAGGGATTTTATGTCATTGTTCTCCCATATATCTGTCTCATTTGCAAACAGCCTGCAATACAATAAAGGCTCTTAAAGGCTTCATCAAGTCTCTGGCTGCAGTTGTGTGAATAGATGCAAGTTTCAATGCTAGGAAGAAGCTTTTTCACCAAGAAAAGTTTTCAGACCTTTGCGAAAGGTGATGTGGCTAAGGATTTGTCCATTCTTTATTTTGTTCCCTAGTTAAGCACTCATGGTTACAAGCATTCTTCTGCTGCCACAGATTTTGTTTAGAACTAAAGACATCATATTCACAGATTAAAATTTGATATTTAATGTATCTTGCAGTTTGATCCACTTTTGTGTCATTTGTATGGCTTGGCTTCTGATTATTTGTCTCTCTGCTCTGGTATCAGACACCAAAATACTAAATTACTGTTACATTTCAAATACTTTTTGAAGGCTGTCTTGGCCAGCTAAAGACAGCAACTACCAAAAATCATATGAGAGTATAGTACAAGAGTAGTGATCAGAGGGTTTCCTCCACAAGAGCGTAGGAAAATTACAGCGTATCCACCCTGTACCTAAGAAGCTTTTGAAGTTCAGCCACTGCTACCTCCATAATACTTTGCCTCTACTTCTTTTACTGAAGGAGTGGTGAAGAAAAATAAGCTCTGAAAGTCTCAGTTTATGGGCTTTATTTTCCTTTCCCTTTCTGCCTTTTCAGTCCCAAAGCCCAAGATGATGTATCAAACATTCTTTGAGGAAACAAATCAGCTTAAACAGAAAGAGAATGTATATCCATTCATTTTGAGTGTGAGCTCTCCAGTTCTTTCATATTAGGTTTCCATAATGCCTGCAGACAATAAACACAATTGCAGGAGTCTATGTAGTATCAAAGCGAGAGGCAAAGTTATTTACAGCATGTCAAGGTCTTTCTGTGACAGTGTAAGAACACTTCGATAATAATAATATAGCACTTAGAAGTAATGATGTACTTATAAGTATAGATGAAGCACCTTTAATTTATTTGATAAAGTGAAAACTGAAGAGGGCAGTTTCATAGAAGCATACACCTCTGGTCCTCACTTGCACTGAGTGTTTACACTAGAGTGTGTGAGCCCCTGCTAAAGCTTTTACATTAACAAAAGAACTGTATAAATTCAGAAAATACTGAGATAGAAAAGATTTTTTTTCCAAATAGGGAAAACCTGTTCATGGGCAAATACAATATGAATGTTATTTGTGGATGAAATTTCTAGCATCCAAAGGTCAACTTTCACCTTCTGGCACAAAGGGTGAATCTTGTATTAGAAAAATGTCTCATCTTTTTCTTTTCTTTAAGAGACAACCAGGATATCATAAAATCACATATAGAATAGACTCATAGAATCTTTTAGATTGAAAAAGAAGTTTTTAGGACCGTCAAGTGCAACCACTAACCCAGCGCTGCCAAGTCCATCACTAAACCATGGCCCTAAGCACCTTGTCCCTAAGACCCGTGCATCTTTCAAATACCTCCAGGGATGGTGATTCCACCATTTCCCTGGGCAGCCTGTTCTAATGCTTGACAACCCTTTCAGTGAATATTTTTTTCTTAATATCCAATTTAAACCTCCCCTGGTGCAATCTGAGGCCATTTCTTCTTGTCCTATTGCTTGTTATCTGGGAGATGAGACCGATTCCCATCTGGCTACAGCCTCCTTTCAGGTGAGGAGAGTAATAAGGTCCCCCCTGAGCCTCCTTTTCTCCAGGAGAAATACTCCCAGATCCCTCAGGTGCTCCTCATAAGGAGCTCCAGACCCTTCATCAGCTCCACTGCCCTTTTTTGGACACATTCAGTGCCTAGGGTGGACAGTGGAACGTGTCCAGAGGTTCAAGGTGTGGCCTCACCAGAGCTGAGTACAGGGGGACAATCCCTGCCCTGGTCCTCTGGCTGCTGTTGCTGATCCAGGCCAGGATGGCATTGGCATGTTTGGCCACCTGGGCACTGCTGGCTCATGTTCAGCTGCTGTTTACCAGCATCTCCAGATTCAAATCAGACTCAAATGCCTCATTTGATTGCTGTCATGCCAAATTCTATTTGGTTTGCATGACAAGGTTTCAGCAGTAGGGGGACTACAAGGGTGGCTTCTGTGCCAGACAAGATGGACCTGCCATTGGTCAAGGCTGAGCCCCTCAGTGACACCAGTAGTGTCTCTGGGATAAATTAGTTAAAAAGGGGGAAAAAATGTTGCACAACTGCAGCAGAAGAGAGGAGTGAGAATCTGTGAGAAAAGCATGCACACTCAAGTCAGTGGAGAACAGGCAGAAGCTGCTCCAGGCACCAGAACTGAGATTCCCCTGCAGCCCACAGAGCAGCCCATGGTGAGGCAGCTGTGCCCCTGCAGCCACGGAGGTCCACAGGATGCAGAGATCCACCTGTAGCCTATGCAGGACCCCACACCAGAGCAGGTGGATGTCTAAAGAAGGTTGTGACCCCGTGGGAAGCCCACACTGGAGCAGGCTCCTGGCAGGACCTGCAGACCCATGAAGAGAGGAGCCCTCTCTAGAGCAGGTTTGCTGCCTGGACTTGTGCCCCCGTGGGGGACACATGCTGGGGCAGCCTGTGCCTGCGGGACTGCATCCCGTGGAAGGGACCCATGCCAGTTTATGGAGGATCATCCCCTGTAGGAGGGCTCCCAAGCTGGAGCAGGATTGTACACACATATTGCACACATAGCATGTGATGAACTGACCACAGCCTCCAGTCCTGGCTCCTCTGAGCCACTGGTGCACAGGAAGCAGTGGATTTGGGGGTGAAGTTAAGCACAGGAAGAAAGGAGGGGTGGGAATAAGTTGTTTTAAAGATTTGGTTTTCTCATTACCTTATCAAGATTTGATGATAAATTAGACTGATTTCCCTGAGTTGTCTGCTTTGCCTGCGACGGTAAGTGGTGAATGATCTCTCCCTGTTCTTATCTTAACCATCATAATTTCCTTATATTTTCTCTTCCCTATCCATCTGAGGAAGGAGTTTTCCAGCTGACAGAGTTGCTTTAGTGGGCATCTGGCATGCAGCCAGGGTCAATTCACCACAGAAAGACACAAGGGCAGATGTGGTGGAAGGCACCTGTGGTGCAAGGCTCCTGTTAATAGAAACAGACCACATGTATTTTCAGAGACAATGAAGATATATCCAAGAATAATGATATTGAAAGTGGGATGAGAGAGAATAAAACCCTCTGGTGAATTGAAAGCCCTGTTGAGATCTGTAGAGGATGGGAACTGGCAAGGTCTGAGCTCTCAGCCATATGCTAAACCAGTTCATTTAGTCCTGGAGGCCCCTGTTTACAGTTCCTGGTGTATCTGTCTAAGAATCAGCCATCACAACAATAAAAATGGAAAATGAATGCAATTGTTTGGTATCACTCAACACAAAGGAAAAGATTCTAGATGAGGATGGAAGCCAGGGAATGGCTGCAAGGACCACAGGACATATTAAAGTCTAAAATATATGTATATAGTAATAATCCACTTTACACAAGGATGCAGAATAGGGAAGGGTATGAATGTTACAGAATACTAAGTCAGCTTTAAATGTGCTGTTTTACATTCAGAGAATAAAAACAATACCCTGAGCCTCTCACAGCCCAGTTTAGAACTTAGAGTTGCAGATATCTAATGCTTCCTAAGAGCAGTGATCTCAGTGAAGCAAAATCAAGATTGAAATACATTTACAAAAAAGGGAAGCTTAAAAAAAAAATCATATGGAGACAAATGGCCTTCTGTAGGTCATTAATCCACAAAACTAGAGGATACATATAATCAGGAATGATTTACTCAGAATGAACATTGAGTTCAGTTCCAACTTGTGCATTGTACAGTGTTTCTTCAAAGGGAAACCATTTAAAGATGCAACTTGTTTTTCCAGAGTGATTGTTCCAAACCAATCAAATCTGCTGCACGAGTCAACCTCACAAAAGAGGCAAACTGCAGAGAAATCTGTAAATCGCATTTTTGTTTTCATGCACCTAACTTATTCAGACCAAATCAAAGTATGCAATCTGCTGATAACTGTATTCCACTAGCTACACTTCCTTAGAAGCCTAGTAATTTTCACAGTGTTTCTGTTTTCCTTAAAAAAAACCACAAAACAAAGCAAAACCAAACAAATAAGAAAACCCCATCTAATCCTGGTAGCTGTAATGAAACCTTACAAACAGAACTCAGGACACACCTCTCTATCTCTCTATGTTTTCACATGTTCCAGCCAAACTAAGAATTGAGTCTAAGTGCAGCTAACAATAGTATAAGTTTGGTGAAAGGTACATTTCCCCCCTTACCTGAATAATTTTTGTATTCAATCCAAATCTGTCCTCTTTAAACTCATGCTGATAAAGTCACACTGATGTTTTCCTTCCCCTTTCCCGCAAATCCTACATCCTTCCCTATGCATTCTCTCTGAACAAGGAGACAGGCATGTATGTACTGTGCATGCTTCCATAGACAATTTCCTCAAGGCAAGCTAGGAAGTTTTCGGAAGACAGGTGCAATTAAAAATTCTCTTTACTGGCTAACACTGCCCTCTGCAATGCCTCAGGATTTCAGTCCTCACCCCCAGTGTGCATAGGCACAGCAGGACTTGGCATTATCCTGCTCGTGGAAGCGAGGAAGTGGGCTGCTAGCAAAGGCAGGTGGAGGACAGGTCTCAGTGTGGCAGCACTCGGGAGAGCTGGATTGCCCAGCTCTCTGCATGCCTGCAGCTGTGGCCCAGCCTTCCTGCTCACCACAGCTAAGCCTGCAGAGGAGCAAAGCTGAGGAGAGCTTGCAGCTCTTGCTGTGCTCCCTCCCCCTGCCCTCTGCCCTCTCTCCCATGACATCAAACAGGCCTGTATGGGATGGTGGCTGAGCACTCCTCTGCCAGTACTGTGTAAACAGTACTGTTTGTTTACTGTGTAAACAGTAAGGTTTGGCCATGCCAACCCACACTTAGTTTGGGACACTTGGGAGTGTGATTTCCATCTTTCTTTTTCCCAATACAATTTAGGTTTGTTGCAGTGCATTGGACTGTGTGTTTCTCTAGACCACTGGGGACAGATGAATGTCTGGTTTCACAGAACAAGGTAAACTCCTTCTTTGCCTCTCTCAGTGCCTCCTGCTAAGGTCAGACAACACAACACTGAAATAGAAGAAGGACCAAGAGAGACAGAGACAAAATCAGAATGCTGAAGGAGGCAAGATAAGAAGACTCTTCCAAAACCAATAGTTTCCTGCTGCTTTGTTTCACCACATTTCCAAACTGATGGAGGGCTTTTCCTGAACCATGTGCTTGCTTATTGTCTTTTGTTAATACCACATCCCTTATTGACAGTCATTATCCTGGTAGTTCAGACAGTTCAGACATCCTAGATGCTCCCCCAGGTTTTTTTTTCTGCAGTTAATTGGTGTGGAGAAAAGGTGTCCATTGCCCCATACTTTCTGCTAAAGTTTAAAGCAACTGAAGAATCTAATCCTTGGTAAAAAATTTCACACATTGAGCCATATTAAAATTATGAGTTATAACCTGTTTTTGTCTAGTTCTAACCAGTAAAATTAGAAATATTAAACAGTATTCATGCTTATTCTACAATTCTCTCTTGAATCCCTCTTTCACATCCTGCTTCTACATTTATTTCCCTCCTTTTCCAGCCCAATGTGCCCAAGATTTTTGTAGCCACTTTTAATAACCCTTGAAATCCAAAAGTTGTTAGCATCATTTTATTTCAAATTCTTTGATTGAGCCAACTAGGTCAGTACAGGTCATGGAGACCATCACCCACATGTACAAGAACGTGCTGAGTCAGTGACAGAAGGTTGCACCTCACAACATGACTCCATTGTTATTTTAATTTTCTCTTTCCACAAGTGCTCTCCCACAATTTCCCTCCCACTGCAAGAAGCTTTGCTACAAAATGAGCACAACTAACAGTGCCCAGGGCTGCTACAGAAAGGAAAAGAAAAGCTGGAGGAAATTGCTACAACCTCTCATGTCTGAGGCAACTTTATTATGCCACTTGACACAGCTTGAAGGAAAAACTAGAGATTTCACAAAAGGCAACATTTAAAAATAACTTCTTTTTGTCAGTTAAATCTAAGTGTTTTAAAATCCTCAGCATTGACAAGGTTTACTTTTCTTCCCCCCTTCCTTAAAGGGAACACTGAACAACTTTCTTTCTTCTAAGTCATATACATTTCATGCGCTCTTGTACAGAAGCACAAACCAGAAAATGCCTTTGTCCAACTATGTCCAAAATTGTCTGATTACTCTGAAAAGCATTCAGCTGTAGCAGTATAAAACACTTTTGAGTGGGAAAATCTGAGGGATAGGACTCAGATATAATTCCTGAGAGTAGGACTGGATATAATTCCAGAAGTTCCTTCTATCTGAGTAACTCTAGTGCAAATGATGCCCTACATCAAATAACTCTCCTTGCTTTAATTTTCTGTAGCTTTGTCCTTCTCCTTCCATGCCGACATAGCGCTGCTCAGCCAAATGTCGCCTAATCTGAACTTGTTAATCATTCAAGCCTCTTCAGAAGCAATGCCCTGAACAAGCACAACAGTATTAAACCTGCAAATATAAAGAATGAACTCCGGGGATTGCCTAATCCTGAACCAGCATGACTTTTTTCCACTTACTCCAAATATAATCATCTACATCACAGAACCATATTCTCTCCTGCTTCATCCCACACAAGGACCACAAAAGCGTGTTCATATTTTAGTTGCTGTTGTGACTTAAGCTGCTACTAATAATTCACTTTTTATCCTTCAGAATGTCAGTGCATGCAGCTACAGTGTGCACAGATATCTGAGCAGGTAATTTGGAAACTTGAAGGCTTTGACCTCAAGATCCAGAATGGTCTAGAAAGCCCGATCAATGCATATAGAAGAGAAGAGGATAGAAAGCTCCAGGTCAGTACAGAGTCCCTGTCTAAAAGAAGAGACTTAGGACCTGTGGGTCCCAAATAAGCTTGCTCACAAATGGCATTTCCATTTCTTTTCTAAAGAAAGTTGTAGAGTCCTTCTCCAAACATGTTGGAAGAGGATATGCTAACAAAATGGCTTTCCATGCCCCCAGCAGTTCAAGACATTCTCCTGGTGGGATTGTAAGAATATCAGGCAACACAAAACAAGCAGGCAGTTACTAGGAATCATGTTCTTGTGTGATTGTGATACTCTGGATGTGCAAAGTCAAGGTATGGCCTCTGTCTACAGTGAGCTAAGTGGCTGATGGAGGTCAGTGCCAGGTAGGAAGGGATACTCATTAATTGCAGAACCTAAAGAACAAACTCCCTGACCGTCAAATACTAAAAATTTGAATTGGGCATTTTCAGGGATTTTCCATGTATGACAATATTTTCTTCTTAGAACCAGAGTCAGGTTTGCTCTTTAGTTTAATTGTGATGTATGCATGAACTTAACTTTGCCTTAACAAAGCTTTTTTTCTGAGGATGTAAGATCATTATTGCTCCCATTACATACCGTGTAAATTATCCGATATGTCTATGGGTGTATGTCATTCAGCATATTCAAAACCCCCAAATTTTTATGGCATGCTGTAGGCTTGAATAAACATAGATTTTTCATCTCTTTTTGAAATAGAACATTTTCAGAGTATTTTTTGTGCAATATAAGAAACCCTTTAAATAAGAAACCAAGGCAGAGTTGTTAGTGTATACAAAGCTTTACTATAGTGATGACCTTTTCTGACCCTCTGTGAAAGTTAAGCATTGACTAGCAACCAATGCAGATGATACCTAAAAATAAACATCTGCATACAGAGAATTTTAACCCTGGGTACAACTTTGGGTTAAAAAAAAAAAAGGCATTTTCAAGCAACACTTCATGACAGCCCAAGAGGCATCCACTACAGAGAAAAATGACAGATTTGTGTTGCTGTCATGCTCCATTCATTGTATAAAGTAAATGGGTTATTCATCACAAATGGCAATGAGGTCATTTGCTGTATTTGAGAAGGTGGGAATTTTAGCATCAGAAAGACTTGAATTGTTGTTCCCAGCACTGCTGCTGGCCTTGAGGGTGAATTGGGACAAGTCATCCTGCCCTGTGATACCTTTGTTTCAGCATATAAAAAGCTGTGGGATGGATACTGCTCCTTTGTAAAGCATTCAAAGATCTGATGTCCTAGGAGCCAGGTACTATTGCTAATATTGAAAGGATTTAAATTTGTGTATACAAGTGGTGTTTGTGTTTAGCTGTAGGATGATCGTGGTCCTGTGTGCTAATTGGGTCACTAGGGAAGAGGCTTAGTCTGTCATTTCAAACTGCTTGGTACCTGGAAAAACATGACTGCTACTAGAAACATGTATGGGCTAAGGACTCCATATTTGCATCAAAGATTTCTTGGGAACAAAATTTGCCCATGCCACATCATTAGTTCAGTGTTTCTGAGGTGTTGCACTTTTTTAGTGAAGACACAACACCTATGCCTCTGGTTAGCCCATGGGAATTCTTGGATAGGTGGAAAAAAATTCCTGAAACTCAACATAAAAAACAATCTCCCACATACCTGAAAACCCATATTGACAAAGATGAATAATTTGGGGTTTGTTTTCCTTGTGCCTTGCATGGGAATGGCGTGACTGCATCACTGGACAAAGGAAGGGTTACTGATATCATCAAATTGGGCTTCTTCAGTACCTTTGATATGGTCCCCCACATTCTTGCCTCTAACTTGCAGATATACAGATTTGATGATCATTGTCAGAAGGCTGGAACATCTTGTCTGTGAAGAAAAGGCTGAGAGAGCTGAGGTCTTTAACGCTTGGTGAAGAGAAGACTCTGTGGAGCACTTATTGTGACCTTCCAAGGCTTAAAGAAGCCTTACAGTACAGGAGAGGGATTTTATACTACTGTCTGTGGGGCACAAGGGACAACAGTTTTAAAATGAGACTAGATTTAGGCTGGACATAAGGAAGAAATTTTTTACAATGAGGATGGTGAGACACCGAAACAGGTTGCCCAGAGGATCTGTGGATGTCCCATAGATGGAAGTGTTCAAGATCAGATTGGATGGGACTTTGAGCAACATGATCTAGTGAAAGGTGTCCCAGCCTGTATCAGGGGGACTGGACTAGATGACCTTTGAATGTTCCTTCCAGTCCAAACCATTCAATGACTCTTTACAAGGATTTCTCCTGGGAATAGAGACCACATGGTTAGTGTTTGTCACTGTGTGTCCGTAACACAGCAACCCCCCTCCTGCACACGCATGATGTATTTACATGTGTTTGACTCAGCTGCTTTCTCCCACCTCAGTGAACCATCTCCCCAGCTGTATGTGACTGAGAAATGAGTGTTTTCAACTCAAACCAGTTCACTGAATTGCTGAAAGGTGCAAACTCCAACACTGTCACCTAGGAGGAGGGAGATGTGGGTCTGTAGCGCTGGATGACTGAGTCAAAAAATAGGAATATTGGTAAAGAGTAAGAGTAAAAAGCCTCTTTCTATCTCCATGTGAGCTATCCAGATCATGATGCAAGGGAAATGTTTTGGAAGTGCCTGTAAAACTTTGATGGGAAGAAAAAGTACTTTGGAAAACATATGTGTTTTCTGAGTGTGTGGTGTCACTCACAACAAAGTTTTGCACTTAAGCTAATACTTTCATTTTTTTTCCTCTCATAAGGCTTAGTGTTATGGAAAAAAAAAAAAAAAAGAAGCCTCACTAAAATTTATTGTCACTTTGTTAAGTCATAGTTGTTCTTTGCTGATTCTGATACAATATTAACTTGAAGTTAGCTGAAACATTCTGCCACTTTATATTATATTTTGCTGTATTTTATTTTTTATATAATTTAAGGCAACAAATTATATAGTACCTATATAAATATTTCTTTCCTACATCAAATTTTGTGCTGAAATAAGAGTTTTACATTAACTTATTCTCCAAACCATTTAACTTCATTTAACTTCAATGTAAACAGAACACATCCAAAACAAAATATAAGCAAATTGTCAGGCAATATCCTCACCATCCAATAAGGCACATCTTCATCTGCAAATGACAGCATTTCAAACTGTACTATGCAGTAGTTAGACTTAATTATTCTTACAGTAAGCTAAAACCAGTAAACCATAAAATAAATGATGTTAACATTTAACAATTGTATCATGTTGGGACAGAATACAGCATAACAGCTTTGAACTGTATAAATCATATTATGCACTTCTACTTCTGGCATGTCCTAAAGTAATGAAAAAATAATCTTAAAATGAAGTAAAATATTACAGTAGTCTAAGCAGGTATGTTTCAGAACATTTGGAAACAAAAAAAACCTCAAAATACTTCTATACAAAATAAGAACAAGTTAAAAACACAGGATAAGGAAAAAAAATAAAAAAAGGGAAAGGGAAAGGGAAAGGGAAAGGAAAAGGAAAAGGAAAAGGAAAAGGAAAAGGAAAAGGAAAAGGAAAAGGAAAAGGAAAAGGAAAAGGAAAAGGAAAAGGAAAAGGAAAAGGAAAAGGAAGGCTTCAACTAGATCTGCAATCGATCCCACTTTTTTACTGCACATGGTGAGGATGGGAAAAATAAAAGCCTGAGGTCTGCTTCCCAGCATTCAGGGCAGCACGGATGAGGTTGCCAGAGAGCCATCCCAGTGTGCTGGGAGCCAGTTTAACTGGGAGCCAGTTTAGCATGTGCCAGCAGCACACGGCCCATCCTTCCCTCTGCCACGGATCCTGCGAGAGAGGAGCCGCGGGAGCGTCCCACTGCCTGGTGGGCAATCAGACCTTAAAGGCATGAAAGGGATGAGAATGAAGAATTGGCTCTTAACTGGAATGCACCTCATCAAGATTTATGTTGATTGGGAGGTGTCTCAGGTAACTCATTTATGCCAGTGACAGTGAATGGTGATGACTGCTGTTTATTAGTGTAAATTTGGCTTAATGGGGAGGCATTCAGCAGGTGCCAAGTAACTGCATGGTCAGTTGACTCTGTCAGGTCAAATTAGACTCAACTTATAAGTTTCATTAAAAAAAAAAAAGTGTTTTCTGGTGCTAAAGCCAGCAGAAAACTCTTTTAAAAAACCCTCAAAAATAAATAATCATTGAAACAACAAGCTTAAAACAGCCTTTGCAATAACAACATTGGCTTTGCTAAGACTAAGGTAATTTTGGTTTACACTTGAGAAGGTCGCCAGGGTGGTGAGAATGCTCTTGCCATACAATGCCATGGCACAAATGCATTTCCTACAATGCCTACAGATAATGTGATATCATATCAACTTTCATTGCTGTTCCAGCTACCATGAATGGGTCCAGAAGGGACTGAAAATCAAGCACCAGGCAAACAAATTACAGTGTCTGATCTCTGTTGTTTTAGATCAGTTGCAAACTATGAAGATAGAGCAGTCTGGAAATGCTGAGCAGCCTGAGTTCTTGCAGTGGCTTTTATGAACAGGAAGCAGGAGTGGCACATGCAACCATAGCCCCACCTCAGCCCCTTGGCTTCCTTCCAGTCTGTGCTTCACTCCAGTGCACATGGAAGAGCATGGAAGAGAAGAAATGGCTCTTCTGGTTATGAAAACCAGGTTTGACCATGTCCCAGATGCTGCAATTCGGGGCCCACCTGAGTATTGCTTGGATATGAGAAGGACACTGCCTATCCTCAGACGGTCATGTTTATTGCCAGGCACTTTCAAATCAATGAGGAGGCTATTTAATAGCTCAAGTAAGTAGATAGCTCAATTTTCCTTATAAGAGGGTGGTTGTTTGGTTTTTTTTTTTGGTAGCTGAAGAGTACTTAATATTTTGCAACAGTTATTCCTTCATAGCAGACACACTGGAAGATATAGAAATTTTCCCCTAACTGGTTCAAACAAAGGGAGTTTCTTCACACTCATGTGAAATTGCTGACCCTTCCCAAATGATTCCAAGGCAGACGTGATGCAACCCAAAGCTGGCAGCAGCACCATCATCACTGCTGGAATTTCAGCAGCAAGGTAGGTACTGACAGAGCACAAGAGGGTCTCTGGTTTAATAACTCAGCAATTAGAATTGAAGTAGATTATAGCTGAGAGAGTCTCTTGTCAAGGGTATGAATGTTATCCTTGACCAGTATTGCAAACATGTAAGCTGTTTCTGCTTATAGATGATAATCTAAAAAATGTGAAGCTAATAGAATGTATGTGAAAATTAGGTCAGGGGAGAATTTAAGAGGAAGAAAAGGAAAGATGAAGGAACAGATGAGGAAGAAAATAAAACAAAAAAAGGACAAATATTTTTTAATTTATTAGTTTTGTGTAAGAGAATAATCCTTTCCAGCCACAGAATAGTTTTAACACTTATTTGCCATAGTATAGTTCATCAAGGAGTAGAGGAACTTCAATTTAATCTTTTTCAGTATAAAGTGAAACACTTATTAGTAAAGGTACCAGCATAAAAGCTATTTTAAAGTAGTTCTAAAATCTGTGGACCATATTTTATGCTTACCTATCCTACATAGATTGAGTCCACCTGCTGAGATAAATTCTTCATGAAAAGATACTTGAAGGATAATAAATCCTCTTTCTTCTTCAGTGATACATTAGGTCTAAGATGACTATAATTTCTCTTTGTAAGGTTTCTTGTTCAAAGAATTCCTTCTTCCAAAAGAGTATAAACAAAAGTGTAGGAAAAATTAGACCAAGGTATGAAAAAAAGATGTAATCATAACAACATTCTACATTTTTCTATTTTTCTGATTGTTCTTGGGAGAGAGAGTGAGAGAGCAAAAGAGAAGAAAATGCAACTACTAACCTCCAAAACTTACAGGAAATTAATAACAGCATCTGTGGGGTTTTTCTATAATAGTGAAATTTTCCCTGCTGTTCTGAAAATAAGAAGAGCATAAAGTGACAGAACATCAGCTGGTGTAAATCATCATAGCTCCAATAAAAGGCTGTTTTTTCCCCAATAATTTTAATAGGGGAAAATATACTTACATTGATCCAGTGTTGGACAATATTTGGAATGTATGTGCAATACGCATCTTTATTTTTAATAAGATTTTTGCATCACTGATCACTAGGATCTTTGAGGGGCTCAGAAATCCTGTCCCCTTTCTGACACAAATCTGGCAGAAATGGGAGCAAAATTGGTGATGGTGAAAAGAGGTAGAGAGCAAAGGGCTGGGCAAACAGAGAACTTGATGGGCATTGAGATCTGGGCAGATATGTAGCGGATTGGGATGAAGCTGAAGGTGCCACATGCTGCCTGGATACTGTTGTGCTGTTGAGCCAGACCTGTGGCAAAACATGCCAAGAAGGTGGCCTAAACTCCTGGTGGAGCCTTCAAACTCCCAGCTCAGGGCAGGATGATGTGCAGGAATGCAGAGCCCTGCCTGAGCCAGGTCTCCAGCCAGGTAGGGAGGCAGGGGGGACTCATCCAGGCCTCTCAGAGTGGTGCTTGCTGCTTGCTGCCCCTCTGAGACAGAGGAATTCCTCTTGCTGGTGACTACCAGGGCCCCTGCCAGAAAGAAAACACTACAGATTTGGTATAAATATATCTGAAAGGACTAATTTTTCTCCCTGTCTCATACAAAGGACAGGGCAAGAAATAGCACTCTGTATCTCTGCCTCACTTTTCATTATTGGGATAAATGCCAATCATGGTAGTGGGGACATCCCCCCTTCTGACACACCCAGCTGCTTTATCCAGATCTCTTCTCACGCAGCAAATGCTTTCACCACTGCCTTTGCACCTGGCTTTCCAACCTGTGGTCTTACAATAAGCTGTCTAGTGTTGCTCCAGTTTTTAATTTCCCCAGCCTTTTTCTGCCGTTGAGATAAATCCAGACTGAAAGATGCAAAGAAAGAATGAGTAACCATTGCTAAAGGCTTGTTAGAAAAGTGATAGCTGGAAAGACCATAAATTCCATATTTACAATGCCAGCTATTCACAGCACGGCTCTATTGAATCACTGCACGTGTGCTTTTAAAGTCCATAGACTTCTGGAAGTCGCTATTTGCATGAATCACAGGTTTCAGTGTGAGCTGGTTGGTACCTTTTGTTCACTTGTAATTGTTTTCACAGTATAGGGGGGAGGAATTGCTGGAAATATCATCAGCAAACCTTCAATTGTCCACCTGACCTAAAGAAAGCAGAGGGTGTGCTTTTGGAGGGCTTTGTTTTTTTAATACTGAAGTAAGGGAGGGAGAGTATGTCCAATTACAGCAGTTGGACAGGAACTTCATGCTAGGGATGAAGCCAGGATGGTGCTGGATGGGAGTGACTGTGGATGTGGATTTGGTGAGAAGTGAGATGGAAAATAAGGGGTCTTTCGTGAGAATGGTCCTTACCTTCAGAGAGAGGTGAGCCAAGGAAAATGATCCTACCTTTCTGATTCCACATCAGTCGTTTGGGTGTGAGTGGATTATTTTCCTGGGTAAGAACTTTTGTGCAATGTTCCTGAATTGAAAGGTTTCTTAAGAAAAGGAGGAGAAAAAGGCTGATGTGTTCATTGAAATAGCTGTTCTTGTCGGTATGCTGTATTTAAAAAAATATTTGGATGCAATTTTTTCCATTGTCAGGGATGTATGTAAACCTCTGAATTTAACTGTATAATTTCTTACTTCTTGACTCTTGCCTTGAATCCCTACCCAGTTTTATGATCTTCCTTTTATCAGTGGTATTGTTATTTTATTGTATTTTCAAAATATTTTTGAAAGGATTTTTTTTTAAAATCATATTTTTCCTGAATTCATTGTGTGAGTGATGTCTCTGTGTATGCATGTATAATTTCAACATATAAGAGCAACACTTGAGAAGCTGTTCTCTATCTCATAACACAGATCCAGGAAATTTTGAAGCACAGAGAGGGAATAGGACTTGCTGGGCTTCACAGTGGCCCCAATCATACAAACAGCAGTGCACAGGAAAATTCTTCATTTGAAAACCTGTCTTCAGTGAGCTTTCATGAAGATTAAGGAGCCTGCCTAAGTGGTTGCAGGATTGTGGTTACAGCTTGGAAGGAGGGTGACCTGGCATAAGTCACGAAAGACACTGCACCAAATGGTTCCCTCAGCCACTCCTCTAAGCGAATCCAATAGGATCTGAATCTGTGGCTTACAGCTTATAGTCAAGGAAACCAGTATTTCAAACATAACTGAGAAAGATGATTGAGCACAGCACAAAGTTATTTTCTTCTCAGTCTCAAAAAAATTAAAATAATCTCAATTTACTTACAGTAATAGATGGAGAGATTAAGAATGTTTTATTTGATTTTTAAAGACTTCATTGTTTATTTGTCCAGAATACCTCAAGTTATGTCAAATTTATTCAGGATTAGAAATAGATAGTGAAGTTCTGTTAAGAAAGAAGAAGCAATAGAAAGTGTACAAGACCTGGAAGTGTACTGAGCAGAGTGAGCTGTCACTGACAATGAATCAAGAGTGATAATGTTCCATGAGAGGAGAAAATGCTGAGCAGAGAGATAAAACCTGAAAATGGTGTCATAGGGTCAGGGTTATGCAACAAAATCAGAAAACTTCTGTATGTCATAAGAACACAAATACATAAATATTTCCCTATATTCAAGCAGTTGTAAACTTCCCAGAATTATAACTTAAGTTCCCAGTAAAACCTTATTCAACCAAACCTTTGATTGCCCAAATGAAAATTCTGGCAATACAATGACAAAATAATTCAAGTAAATCTCATTTGCATACATGAACCTTCTTCCCTAAGGCACAAAGCCTTGAGTTCATCTCTGCATTTACACATCTGAGTTACAGAAAGAGCCTAATCGCCAAAGGCACCCTAACTAAGCAAGTGGAAACCAGACACACACTTCTATAGAGTGGCTGAGATCTCAAGGGATAAATTACATTTGGGAAGATTTCTCCCCTCCTTCGACAATCCAGAGTAAGCCAGGAGTAGACTCTAGCCTTATTTTAGGCTTCTCTGTGAAAGTTTCAACAGTTGCTAAAAATGCCTAATCCTCCCTGGAATCTCTCCTTCAGGATATCAAAAGCCACAACGCACGTGGCTGGTCACAGCACCTCAGAAAGAGTTGCAAGTGCTAATAGAATCTCACCTGAGAGGAAATTTGTTTGACTGACAGAAAAACACACATATTAAAAATAAACTGCATTTTGCATTTTTTCCAATCTTGGATTAATTCCTACTCAGGAAAACAATAACTATTTAAGATGAAGCTCACAGAGAGTGGGCAGAATTGCATAATTCTCATTCAGATAGGAATTCCTTACATTTATGTAATTTTCTGTCTCTGTATTCTGACCTTATCAACACTGTTAATAGCCTTACTGGGAAAGGGTGGTGGTGCTGCCCCTGAGTCCCAATCAGCATAAGCTGTTCCTTTGCCTCGTGGTGGGATTTTGTGGTATTGTCCCAATAAGAACTGAGACTTCAGCCGTCCTGATTATTATTTTCAAAGTTTTTAAGGCTTGCATACTATAGGATAAGTTGTCATGTTTTTGGGGAGGCCTGTACTCGAGATAGGAGACAAGCCTAATCTTGAAACAGTCATGTTTGTCTCTGCTGCCTTGGCTAAACTGTAAGTGATAAACAATCTACAGGAGACATGGTTCCAAATTCAAATGTCCACCACAGATGAAACCTTTGCCTGTAGGAAATTAAGAACAGTCCTTTTACAAAGAGCAGTCAGCATCTGGACTTTAGTGGGAAAACAAGAAACTGGTTGCAATGTTTGAAGAAAATGTTACTGAATATTTTTGGTTAATGGTGCCACCAATCTCATAGCTCTCAGATGGACAGGACAGAGATGCAGAATTTTTACCAAACAATTTTAGAAATGAGTGAACAGAGGCAAATATCTGACTTCTCCCACAATGTCTAAGGGGTGGCATGGACAGGACTAAACTAATTTCAGAGAGGAAGTGCTGTTGCTTTTTTAGGGGAATGTTGATGAGCCAAAGGCTTAGTTTCATCTCCTGACCTCGCTGCATTACTCTGTTCAGCAGTATCTAATCCCTTAATGATTTATCTCCTTATCCCACTCCTACAGAATTTTGCTTTAAAATTTGTAATAATTAAATGTTTGTTCTTTTCTAGCTCAGTGAATAATGTGCTGCAACTTAATACTTTTGCCTAGAAGACAGTCCCATAGTGTCTGGGGTTTATACTATCAAATCCAACCATGCAACTGGCAGGTGGAGTTTTGAGTGGATTTCTCTGAGGATAGTATTTCTCAGGCCACAGATGCAGATACACTCCTATGCCTTGTGAAAGAATTCCAGGACCACTTTTTTAGGTAAAGCAACTTGTCACTCCCCTAAAGAAAATGTTTTCAGAAGGCTGTAGAACCTCATTAGAGAGTTTAATGAAATTTAATTGTTCTAAACCAAGGATTATTGTTATAGGGGTTTCTGTGTTTTGTGGAAAACATTAAGTGGACTACCATAAATGTCTTTTACTGAGTAATGTGGACCAGCAGAAGACTAACCTGCCAACATGCCTCTTTCATTACATGTCACTTAGTAAAACTGTTAAAATCCACTTTGTTCCTGGGAAAAGATTTTCTCCTTGGCACAATGCAGAAGAGATGAGTGGACATCCAGGCTCTGGATGCCACCTTAAGGGTATACTAGAAAGTTGTTGGAAGTGAGAAAGGTTCTACTTTAACCAGAAAGCTTATTCCAGGTGCTAGTCAGGGGCATTGCCTGTTGTATTTATTTCTGCAGTGGAGTCAGCATCCGTGTGAATTGAAGATCACAGACACTGTACTGCCGGCTTTGGAAGCATGCTCCATGGTCAGCAAAGGACATCTCAAACCTGGGTAAACATTTTCTTTGGAATGATGTCCAGTTTAATGTAGACCCTGGATTAAATAAGCTCTCAAGATAAGTCATCACAACCCTAGTTGCATGTGTTGTGA
Source organism: Tichodroma muraria (assembly GCA_013390105.1). Lineage (NCBI taxonomy): Eukaryota > Metazoa > Chordata > Aves > Passeriformes > Sittidae > Tichodroma > Tichodroma muraria. Next base: position 38,471 of record WAAG01067012.1, read on the forward strand.
CCTCAGTATTCCCTGGTTTCCATTTTACTGGATTTGTCAGTGGTTTGTATCTGGAATGTTAGCATGAATATTCATTCCCTTTTTTTTTTTCTTCTCCCTAACTATATAATGTGTTCCACAGTAAGAGCTTATAATAGGGCATGATAACCAGAAAGCTTCATATTGAAAATAAATGAATTGTCCACATAAAAAAGCATTCTGCCTAGCCATATATAGACCTTATGTTTGCTATTTTGTGGTTTTGGTGTTAAATCTTATTTGTGGACTTGAAGTGACTTTTCTTTTTCATATGTCCTTAGGTTTGTGCTATTTAAGCCCTGAGTGATTGCTCCTAACTGACTCTCTCCCTCCCCCTCCTTTTTCCTTTAAACAACAAAAACAAGGTCTTTGCATTAAGAATAAGATTGACCACAGGCTATTTTAACATGCCTCAGCAGCCACTGTCTCTCCCCTTTACTTCCTGTCACGTATCCATTTCTACTCATGTGAATCAATCATACCCCTCATTTATAAAATATGGCAGCAATATATATGAAATTAATATAATAATTAAAGGAAATATTATTGAAAGGTCTAAAGAAAAATAATTCTTAAAAATCAAATGTTCAGTCCAGTTAAAGCTTTGTGCATGGTCCTTGGAGAGGGTCTTCAGTACTACGTATCTCATGGGTGTCATTGGATGTAATTGTTGCCATGCTAAATATTCATGTATGAATAGTCTGGAATAAATTCTCTTGTAAATTGACAGAGGGCAAGTTAGAACTGTCCTTGAGTCTCTCATCTGCATCCTCATTTTTGAAAAACTGTCTCGTTTGCATGTGTGTGTGTGTACTTGGTTAAATTAAACAGGGAAAGATGCTTTCTTTCTGAAACACTCTGCTGCTTCTATCACCTGTTACTAACACTGATTATTTATATCAACTCATTTTGTGGGGTAGAAACTGGTTTAAAACAATTTATGACTGGCAATAGTTCTTTGAGTTGTTGTGCTTGCTGGCCCCACCTGATAGCAGAGTGGCTCTGCCAGGAGGACTGTGAACACACGCAGGAAGGCAACCTCTGTGCTGTGGTACTCACCATCTGAGTCAGAGAGATAGTGAGCAGAGAGAGAACGTGGCCAGGCTCACACAGGAAGGTTACAGGAGACACTGAAACTGAACCCCATCTCCTACCCAGGGGTTTCATCACCAGTCATCCAGTCCTCTTTCCACCTAATACTCTGACACAAATATTTTGGATACAAATGCTGATAGTCATGGCAGAGTATTATCCTTTCTGGTGTCTATCCCTCTCTACCAGGTGTTGTCAGCTTTTGTTTATGGCTTATGGGGTCTGGATTCATATCTTTCCCTATTTTGGTGCCACATAACCTGGAACTCTCCTCACCCCATCTTTGTTTTTCCTTTCTCCTAAAGACCTGCATAATTAAGTTTGTTTGTTTTTTTTTTTTTTTTTTCCTTTTGTATGAGTACTGTTAACTTTGATATTTTATTCAGTGGAGAGAAAGGAGTGAGAGTGTCTGCATTGCTTTTTGTGCTGAACACGATTAAGGCTTCTTCATTTCAGTCTTTCCCAGGTCTCATTACTTGCCTACAGTTCTTCCTCAGATTTGAACTGTGCTCTGAGCACCTCAGCTCTCTCTGGCCCCTGCTCCCTCTGTCTGCATGCACAGGGTCACTGCTAGATGTCTTTGCTGGGGCAAGGTGGCCCCTGGTGACTTGCCTGGGTGCAAGGACCTGTGTCAGGCTTCCTGATCCTGGTGCTGCCTTAATCCATTCTGTGTCAGTTTGGTGATTTTAGGATTGCATCTCTGGTGGTTGGACCCTGGCTGGAGGCCAGCTGCCCACCAAAGCTGCTCTACCACTCCCTTCCTCAGCTGGAGAGAGGAAAGAAAATTTCACGAATGGTTCATGAGTTGAGATAAAGACAGGGAGAAATCACTCACTGATTACCATCACGGACAAAACAGACTTGACTTAATTGAATTTATTACCAATCAAATCAGAGCAGGATAATGAGAAATAAAATGGTTATTAATAACACCTTGCCCCTGCCCCTTCCTCCTTCCCAGAGTTAACATTATTCCCAGTTCTCTACCTTCTCCCCTCTCAATGGTGCAGGGGAATGGAGGTTATGGTCAGTTTGTCACATGTTTTTTCTGCAGCTGCATCCTCCTCAGGAATCAATCCCCTGCTCCAGTGTGGGCTTCCTCACACAGGAGACAGTCCTCCACGAACTTCTCCAATGTGAGTCCTTCCCACAGATTACAGTTCTTCATGAACTGCTACAGCATGGTCTCTTTTTTCCCCCCTCTGTGCAGTCCTTCAGGAACAGGCTNCCTCTGTACAGTCCTTCAGGAACAGGCTGCTCCAGCATGGGTTCCCCTTATCATCGCAGCCTTCTTTTGGGCATCCACCTGCTCTGGGGTGGGGCTCCTCCAGGGGCTGTGGGTGGATCTCTGTGGACTGCCCTCCAGGGGCTGCAAGCACTCCTGTGGACCCTCATGAGCTGCAGGGGCACAGCTGCTTCACTGTGGTCTTCACCACGGACTGTAAGGGAAGCATACTCCAGCACCTGGAGCCCTTCTTCCCACTTCTTCATTGACCTGAGTGCCTGCTGAGCTCTTCCTCCTATATATTCTTACTCCTCTCTTCTCTGGCCACAATCACTTCTGTGCAATAACTTCTCTTTTTTTCCTCCCTTCCTAAATATGTTGTCTCAGAGCTTCCAATCAGTCCCAGCAGTAAGACAATCCTCTGCAGACATTGAATTATTGGTGCCTTTTTACCCAAAACCATCATGTGCTTGTGATGCCGCAGAGAGCCACAATCAAAAAATCGCCAACATTTATCTGCCTGTCCAGTGGACAAGCACATTTAAGGGCAGGACCTCTACCAGCCATGGAGCTGGTAGAGGCCCTTTATGGCAGCAGAGCAGCATTTTGTAGACCCAGTACCGAAACCAAAAGGTTTCTGTGCAGGTGCCAGGTGGTTTGGCTGGCATCCATGAGGAGGAAGATAGAAAATATTAGTGCGCTATGCTTTCTTGTACATATGTACTTGGACAGGTCATAGTATAGCTTGAAAATTTGAACCAGGCAAAAAGTACTTAATCAAATTCATAACCACAATTGTGCAGCAAGGCCATGATATCTCAAGGGATATGGCTGTAAACTTTGGAAAGTGGACTTCCAGGCCATTTGGAGGAATGGCAACCTCCTCACCATGAGCTGGCAGGAGAATCAGTGGTGCTGCAGGACACCCAGGCTGGGCATGGGCAGCCAGAGCTGGATGTAGGACACGCTGATTGCCCTGTCACGAGACAGGAATTGCCTCTTGTTTTCACTCCCTCCTGTTGCCCAGTGTGCTGCATGATAGCTTGTACTGGCAGGAGCTTGCTTTGTTGGTGAGGGAAACTGCCTCTGCTGCCGCTCAGGTGAAATCCTGCATGGGGCTCAGCCTGGAGCAGACAGGCAGCCCTTGTGCTCATGGGGCTCCATCCTTGGAAATGAAGGAGACACGCCAGACGGCCACATATTAGATCCAAAAATCTGAAAACTCTAAAATTCTAAAAAACTTCCCTCTGGTCCCAAAGAGGAAGAACAAAATGGTGCTGCATTTCTCAGGGTGAGGTGAGGGCTGTGTCCTGACAGTGGGACTGGCAAGGCTTTGGGCCAGGAGCAGAGGGCCAGGCAGACGATGGGGGACCGGCGCCGGCCGGAACGTGCCGTTAGCAGCACAAACACACTCGGCTCTGGAGGTGAGGTGGTAAGATATATTTTTTTAATTATTGAGCTGTGTACACATTATGAAACCATTATAGAACCAAAGTATATAAAATTCCAAATTGCAAATACCAGCTTATACAAAGGGGTAATAAAATAAATAATACATTAACTAGCTCCAGTGCTCTGCATTCATAGACAGTAATGGAACCATATACATCAGAGGCCATAAAAATGCATACATTAAACAGGGTGCACAGTGGTAACTGAGGGTTCATCTTGATGCTTCCTGACTGCATGAGAATCTAATAGTGCTGGGGGATGGGAACACTCTTTGCTACTTAAGCAATTATTGATTGAGAGAGGGAAATACAAACCTCACAGACCAGGCTGGTAGGAAAAAGGGTGAGAACTTAGCTTGACATAACACATTAACACCGTAAACAAAGTGGACTTTGAAGGTTATTACATACAACCACTATGTGCTGTAGTGCAGGATCTGTCTTGGTGTGGGACACCAAGAGAGAGGACTGGACTGTGTGTGCACAGGTGGAACACCAGCACACCTTGCATGTGCAAGAAGGAGGTGTCCTCATCAATGGTCATTCTGCAGATTTTGACAGGGGAAAAATTTTGATCTAGAAATAAACATCCTCTAATTCAGGAAAAATATGGGGCGAGATCCTTCTCTGGCTCCTGTATGGTGTGGCAGCACTGGTGTAGCTCAGGTAGCCTTTGTTAGAGAGGGCTGTATGATTCCTTTGTATGTACCAGAGTTAGGTCTGGCTGGATTTAGACTGGAGTGCTCGTCTCCCGTGGCCATGTGTTTATTCATGTCATTGCATTATAACTGATTTTCCTGGAACCTGCATGATGCAGGGAACATCTAAGTTTCTGCATCTACAAAGGAGAACAGAATACTTGGCCAAGGACTAAGATCCAACCCCACCTCACTTCAGGCAAGAGTCCTTTCCAATTCCTCTTGTTATATCTACTGAAGCCTCTTAATTTTTTATTTTTGTGCATATGGTGTTGTGACCCCGAGAAATAGCAGTGCGCAAATGCTCTGCTGCAGAACTCTTGCTCTTTGAATAGTCCCTCAATGGGAGAGTTTGGCATGCTAGGGTCTGGGCATCAAATGACTTAGAGGACTGGCCTATTTTGAAAATTTAGGGAATCTTATAAATGGAAAGAAATTTAAAAAAAAATAAATCTGTCTAGACTGTGTAGAAGGGTAAAAAGAGCATGTATATATATACTTATAATATATCATGATAGCCATCTGATAACATAAAATTAAGTCTGATAAAAGTAAAGCTTACTCCTTGACAGGGTAGTGTTGCTTCATTACTTCCAATGTGGCAGACAGATTCATTTCCAGAAATGTTTTCGCTGGGTTGAGGAACCATTCTAAAGCAGGATTTTTTTGTCTGTTTGACTTGAGCGATATGAATGTCATTATCCACTTGCTGGCACTGAAAATTCATTGTGAGGCTCTATTAAGTCTCCTTTCATTTAAAAATTCTAATATACTGAGGAAGGAAAAGGGAATTGGAAAGAGAAGTAGAAGGGGAAGAGAGGTTTGGAGACTTCCCTATACTATGTCTGCTTTCTCTTTGTCAAGTTTTTCATCTGATGCAAGTAAACATTATTCCACTGATTTTACTGACTTCTAGTAAGATAAAGATAGAGCACTGTAATCATATAATGCCACATGAGGCACAACTTACATCCTCATTTTTGTTCTGCCTACAGACAAAACATATGTTTGATTCTTGAACACCACTAACTGAGCCTGTACTTCTGTGCCTTGCTCTCTTTCTGGGTCAGGCTCTGATCTTTGTTTCCCTGATACACAGCTAACAGGTTTACATTGGTGTGGAAACTGTGCTCTGTTTATACTGATGGAGCAGAGACTAGGGCTCCTGGCTCCCTCTTCTTCACTTGCACA
>WAAG01067013.1:0-28727 GCA_013390105.1 Tichodroma muraria
TGGCTGTTCAGTAAAGGTCTTGCAAAGTTCTGTTATTGCTTGAAGATGCAGGAAGTTTTCTGAAAAGTGTGTGGCATGGTACAGGCACCACAACAGTGATGTTTGTGAACCCATGAACTCTGGAGACTACAAGCGACGAAGCTTCGCTCTGTGCCGTAGAATGAACGCACGGACAGATGGAGACTGCTCTGGATTGGTCACTCCCACGCTTANACTTTTGTGAAGAACTTTGCTTGTAAGTTGCTGAGAAACACCAGGAAAGGGTAGCAACATCAGGCAGAATCCCCTGCTTGTGGGGAGACCCTGATGAGATGGCTTAAATGTAAAATCCCTCTTCTGGACCGGATTTTTTTGCAGCTACTGGGAAGGGTAAATATCGCGACAGCTTTGTGCTGCTTACTGTGATTTCAAGTGGAAAACTCGTGTGACTTTCTTGCTCTATCTTTGTGTTCAGGTCATCTGTGTAATAGCAATCTGCCTGCTTGAACTCTCTTCTCTCGAGAGAAGGACTCAAAATTCAGACTGCAGCTAGAAATCAGTGTGTTCTCACTGCTTGTCACCCATTGTAAGATACTGCTGTGTTAGATGCCTTCAAATTTATTCCTGGGGACTGCTCTGAGAGGATTAACAGAAGGCATTAACAAACATGCATTTGGAGCTTACGAGAGAGTGGCAGTTAGGTTTTGGTGAGCCAATTAAGATTTTTAGGCTTTTGCTGTGTAATGAATCCCAAATCTTCCGAATGGTTGTTTCTCTAATATTTTAATAAGAGGAAAAAAATTGCTGGGCAGCATTAAGAATTTAACAAGGGAGGGGAAGCCTCAGCATCAAGCAGAAGCGTGGTAACTGGAACACAACCCTATTTGCCACAGGTGTTTGCACTGCAGACCGATGAGAGTTAATTAGAGCTCAAGCAGAAGATGTTGTGTGCTGTGAAACAAGACTCCAGCACGTGGCTTCTTAATGAAGCTGTGGTATCCATCACGGACAAAGTGCTCAACAGACAGCAATTTGCTGGTTTGGGGACTCTGCAAACTGCTGCTCATCTACTCCTTTCCTGCTGCCACAGTTAATTTTGCTCAGGTGTTTCAGGTTAATTTGCATGTGTCTCAGGGCGGCAGTGTTTCAGATACTTGTGTAAATTATATCATACAGAACATCTAGGGCAGCAAGGCAGGACTCACAGAAATGAAGGACATCAGATGAGAGGCTTTGGGTGATGAAATAGATGTGCTTTGCAATGCCTCTGTATCGTTCTTAAAGCTGGTGCATTTGACCTGCTGGAACACCCCTTGGGGAAAGGACCCAGCTCAGTGTCAGCACAGCTCAGCTGCACTCTGCACCTGGAGGAGTTTCATGAGGAAGAGCCAAACCACAGCACAGGTGAGCAGCTCCCAGCTGGAGCTTTGAGCAGTGTAACACTTGCTGTGTACCGAAACTTTAGCTGCATGTGGAGAAACTGATGCAGTGAGAGCCAACTGAAATGGTGATGGCACATGGTCTTCCTGGGCTTCTCTCAAGTACTGCAAAAATCTGGTTCATGGTGGGAGCTTCATGTCCTGGGATGGTCTAAGGAGATGGTGGAGCCTCGGTTATTGCTGAAGCAAAGAGCTATTGGTACTTGATCTACAAATTCTTGAGATATTATGGGGAATGTTGTACCAAAAACTTGGTCATTCAGATAAAGCACTTTCTTTCAAACAGTTCTTGAAAAAAAAAAAAAGTTTTAACTGCTACTGAGTAGTCAGAATTTGTATTTCCTGCTACTGCCAGTGGCTGGATCAGAGACATATCATTTCAGCAGCCTAGGCTCACTAGGCAGATAACTGTTCTTTTGTCCACTTCACTGAATTTTTTTCAGTGAAGCGTGTGAATCTCCACATACCAGAAGTAATTCTATCACTAGAGAGTTTGACCTTTCCACTGCAAGTGAAGCACCTGAAATCCAGCTAAATAATGACCTTAAGGGATGGGAGATTGAATTAAAATAGTCTAAGGTTTTTTTTGGTGTCTGCTCAACAAGTTAGGCAGCTGGGTATAGATTAAAATGGAAACGGGACATTAGAGATAATGGGATTCAAATTTTGTCAGATGGTCCTCTTGGCTCCTCTGAGATTTGCTGATCTAAAGACTATTGAAGTTCCCGCTCCTTTAAGAGAATCTTTCCTCATGCTGTTCCTAGTATTGGTGCTTCCTTCCTGGCTGGGGGGGGTTTGGTGTCACTGTATATCCAGCATAAGATGTGAAAGACGCTTTTTAAACTAAGGTGTCCCCAAACAGGGACACCTTTGAAAGCACTGGAGAACGTGTTTCTATCTGTCTTTGGTCTTTAGTTTCTATCCGTGCAGAATTAAGTTTGGGTTAGTGTTTGGGGAGAGTGATCCAAGAGGAAGAGGAAAGAACATCCCCCTGCTTTATGTACAACAGATGTAGTTGCATCATGCAATTCTCTAGTGGGAAGTGTTTCTTTGATGAAGGGAATGAAATACCCCATAGAGAACAGAGTAGGCATCTGCTTGACTGGGCTGCCTCAGCTTTCTGCTTCTGAGTGGCAGAACACTTCAGCAGTTGTTTTGAAGTTATGCAAGATACAATTTTGGGATTGAATGGCATTGACCTCTTCCCCAAAACCAAACTAAAGACTTAATGCACCACTGCTCTGTAGATTTCATAGTAGATTGAGCTAAATATTTAGACTGGGTTGTGTCAGCAAATACTTTCCCAGCTGGAAGTGCATAGCTCTGCTGATGTGAGAAATTAAATTTTCTCTAGGGATCCCATTGGCTCTGCCCCTGCTGAAAGTTTTGACTGTTGAACCCTGTGGTGCCTCTCATGGGACCAGGGCTGGAAGCTGAGCTTGTCTTCCTTCATTGGTCAGAGCTGGTGTGGGTGAGTGGCACCTTGCATCTGTGAGGTGCTGGAGCATTTACCTTTCCAGATTAATTCTGATGGGAATGCTGCCTGAGGAAAAGAAAAGCACCAAACTCTATATGTCCAGTATTTTATTCATTCATGATAAACATGTTTTTGGTTTCTTTAGAAACTGAAAAGCCAATTACTTTTAAGCTTACCTGTTCTCATAGAAAAGCTCAGTAGGAGTTGGAAATATAATACTAATTTATAACAAGCTTCATTCTGTCATGAAAAATTTAGCAGTCTGGTACCAGCACTGAAAATTTCAGTGGGATGTAATTCTTCCCTCAATTCTACTTGGTAGTTTAAGGAAAACTTATAGAAATAAGATCATACTATCTAAAAATTCTGAAGGCGGTTATAACTGTTCATTTAGGATCTGTTACACTTCTGTAGGGCCTGTTTCCTTTACGCTTGTTGCAATTTGGAAAGATTTTCTGGGGAAGAGGGAAAATATTTATTTTAAACCACCTCCACTTGCAGCATTTAAACTGCCTAATACTCACAGAAACATGCCTTTAAATGTCACTAAAAGTTATTACACTGTTTCTAGCTATTATATCTGTGCTGGTGAAGGCCAAGGTATCAAACAGGATGAAATGTGGTACTTGAACAGGCTGTTTTTTATGGTCCAAACTAAAGAAAAAAATAAGATACACAATGAAAAATAAAAGATACCTGCTGTTGAGTACTAAGCCTGCTCTCATACAAGGGATTTATTTTAAACTAGTACTGATTCTTTGAAGCTTTTGAAGTAATGCAAGAAGTCTGATGTTGTGGCAAGATCAAGCCCACACAAACCTGTTCAGACGGAGTTCAAACAGTGTCTGAAAGCTCTGTAACAGCTAACAGTTGGAAGGCAGTTTGAATCTAAGGCTTGTTAAAATGAGAGTTAACTGGCATGTTTTTAAACAGAACACAACCTGTGCAGTGTTCTCGTTAAATGTGCTCACTGATGAGTAAGAGAACATGTGTTTGGGTGGAAATTGAATCTGTGTAGGTATCTGACTAATTGATCTGTAGACGCTAAAAGTAGTTAAGTGTTGAGGTGCAGGGAGCACAGAATCCACTGCTGCAGGAGGAAATGAGGTGTTTCCAGTACTGAGAAAGGTGTTGCTTTCTCTGGCACTGCTTGCAATTAACTTTAATCACACCTTTGTGCTGAGTGGTAATGAGGAACATGGTCAGAAAATCTGGTTCAAAGGGGAAAGCTGTCTTTGCTCTGCACCAGTGTTACTAAAACTGCAGGAATCTTTGAAGAGGCTGGATGAGGGCAGTATTTTCTTGCTGGAGAAACAGAAGAGGTGCTGGGATAAGGTGGGGTTGGATGAAGCAAAGAAGAGACAAGTCACTCCCTACAGCTAAGTTGGAGGCAAGAGGGTGGAGATTGTGGAAAATGGTTGAAAATTGACATTAAAATCAAGATTGGCCCAGAGCTCAGGAAAGTCAATAGAAGCACTGTAGAAGCTGAACAAAGTGCTGTGTGTCTCCGTCTTTTACTTATTTTTCTGTTTAAATGGTTGTTTAAAGGACAATGGGGCATACAGTATTAAAAGTCAAGGTGTAGCATTGTGTTAGACCTGCGTGGTTCAGCTATTTCTCATGTACAGTTGTGGAAGTGAGCTCTGTCTGGGTGTTCATCAAGCACAGAAAGCAGCCACTACCTGGGAAGCAGAATTCCTGCTGATGTAAGGAGAATCAAGAAACTGCAGAGATTTTTAAGGTGCTCTGACCCAAGGAGGCTATTCTTTCTGCACTTGGATTAGAAGAATTTTTCAGAGCATCGTCACGGTAATAGGAATGTAAACAGTACAGATCTGAAAGGTCTTGCATCATAAAATGCAAAGTGCACAAATTGTCACTAATTTCACTTCTTGTTCTGATGTGTTGAAAAGCTCTTCCCAAACACTTCTAAATGCTCATGTTCCCTTCTCCCATAAAATTGATTTTTTACAATCCTGAATCTCCTGATCTTAGATCTCTTAGAAATATGCAACTTTTTCAGTATCAGACCAAACAAAAGCTGTGGGAATCCTGACTTCACTAGCCCAGGTGGTGATATGATTGTTAATTAAAAAACAGCAACACAACCTTGTCTGAGGACCTTTCTCGTATGTCTTGATTCACCCCAGGAACCCAAGATGAACAGGACTATACTGTCAGTTAATAGAAGTTAACCTTTCTTATATGCCAAAAGAGTTGGGATTTGCACCAAGAAACTCCTGGGGAAAGGAAGATTTAATTCTCCATATGTGCAGATGTAACCCCAGAGCTCCTGCCCTGGGGTGGTGATGCTGGTGGGTGGGTGAGAGGACTGCTGAGTTTGTGCCAAGGAGCAAGATCTTAAAATAACTGTCTCCCCACAGGTTAGAGAAGGGCTTGGAACAGGGGAAGTGTTCACCCAGCTGCTGGCCTTGTTGCCTGCGCCAGCACCCTGAGCCAGAGTCACCGGAGTGAACCAAGGCAGAGCTGGTTTGGGCTGGGGCTGAGCGCGCCAGCAGGCCCAGGGATGAGCAGCAGTGACAGGGTGTGGTGGTGATAACAGCCCAGGGTGGTCAGGCTCTGCTGGCAGCAGCTGGGGTGGCTCCTCTGAGGTGTGCTGGGTGCACAGATAGAAAGGGAGAATCCCGGAGCTGCTTTCCACTGACTGCAGGTCCACGAGACTTTCTGCAGCTGAGAGTATGGGACGGGATTGCTTAGCTTAGCTACTGATTTCAGTGGATTTTCCTCCTTAAGAGGATTAGTCTGGTCCTTGGTGGCGTTTGCTTCTCCTTCCACGCATTTGAATTTAAGCAATGGAAATTACAAAGTAATATCTTGCTACTGAACCGTAGGGCATAATGTGCCTTACCATGAGATGGGAGAGCTGGCTTGCTCTTAGGGTGAGGAGAGACACACTTCATTCATTAGGAATAGTGGCTGCTTAAATTGGTTGGTTAAATGGTTGGTAAATGGACAGAATTTTGGGGAGCTGCCTGCACAGAATCACCTCCTTTTCCTATAAGCCACTCCTCATAATGGGATAGAATGTGACAATTTGAAAATCAATGTGCTTTTAACTACACAAATTACTATCCTTGCTCTTTTACCTTCAAACACCTTTGTGTAGTAGCACATTGAAAGACCATTTCTGGCAATTATAGTTACATAGAATAAATCTGCTGATATTAAGGTCTAAGATAACAAGAAACAATGATGAGGATATGCATTATGCTCCTGTTGCATGCCCACTGAATGGGAAACATTCCAATGAGTATCACTATGGATTCTTGACTCTCAGCCTGGAGGAAAATTTTGTGGTATTGCAAAGTACCTGTTTGAAGAGATGGTTTCAAGATAAGAAAAATAAATTCTTTTAATGGATATTTGAACAGGAGGCATTTATTGCAATTGCTGTGAAAAGGAAGAAAGGAAAGTGCTGAACTTTCCAGGAGAGTTCTCAGTTCTCCAGTTTATGCCTTTTGGCATCCATTATTTATGGGGCGTCCTACATTTACCCTTCCAGCAAACTATATTCACTCTTGCCTCTTCCCCTATGCTGCGTTACAAACTTTGTCTTTTTTTTCCTGAGGTACTGTCATAGCATATACAGTACATAAGGCTAGAAAAGCTCTAGAAATATAATTGACCTCTATGAATTATTTACAGAAAGGCCCAAAACTCACTAACTCCAAGCAAAGAGAAATGGGGAAGGGTATAGGCATGTTGCAGAGTGATTGAGGAAACCCTGACTAGTGTTTATTTATTTATTAGAATCCACCTTTACTGATGAGATGCTGTCTGGACTGCTCAGATCTGTTCCCTCCTACAAGCTGTCTGAGCTGGGGGAAGTCTCATCACTCATTCAGTGAGGAGAGGTGTCCCTCTGGGGTCTGCTGAGACCTTTAATGCCTTTGTCAGCTACAGGCTGGGACTGAATGCACCTGCAGTGAATTTGGACAAGTTCCAGCAGTGGGCCCTTGGGCACCTCATGAGGCCCAACCAAGTCTGATGTCCTACAGCTGTGTCAGGGCAATCCCTGGTTATCAGCACAGGATGAACAGATGGAGAGCAGCCCTGCCCAGAAGGATTTGGGGGTGTCTGGTGGAGGAGAGGCTGTGCATGAGCCGGCCGTGTGCTCAGCCCAGAGAGTTCACTGTGTCCTGGGCTCCATTAAGAGAGGAGTGGCCAGCAAGGTTGAGGGAGGGGTTTCTGCTGCTCTTTGCTCTGATGAGACCCTGGCGTGCTGCATCCTGTTCCTGGATCCTTAGCTTAGGAAAGATACGGATCTGTTGGAGTGGGTCTGGGGGAGAACCATGAAAATGGTCAAAAGCATGGAATGCCTTTCCTGTGAAGATAAGCTGTGAGAGTTGGGGCTGTTGAGTCTGGAGAAGAGAAGCCTCTGGGAAGAACCTTATTGCAGCCTTTCAGCTCCTAAATGTGCTTATAAGAAAGATGGGGACAGGTTTTTTAGTTGGACCTTTGCAATAAGGCAAGGGGTAATGGCTTTGAACTAAAACAGGGTAGATGCAGGCTAGATACAGCAAATAATTTTTTTACATGGGAAGTGGTGAAACACTGGAACAGGTTGCTCGAAGAGGTGGTAGATGCTTCTGGAAGCATTCAAGGTCAGGCTGGATGAGGCTTTCATCCTCAACGTGCTCTAGTTCAAAATGTCCCTGCTTGCAGCAGGGGCGTTGGTCTAGGTGATCTTTAAAGGTCCCTTCTAACCCAAACTCCTAAATGATTCTATTTTATTTAAAATGAACTGAAGAAGAAACTGTCACTGAAACAATGGGGGTACGGTCTTGCCAGCACAAATGCATTTAATGGCTTTCCAGAGCATTTACAAAGGATATGTCCTGTTTATTTAAGAACTAGATGACCATTTCTGGAAATAGCTTTTTGAACTTGATGTTAGGAATCTAAGCCCTTGGTTTATAATGCTTGACTGGCCCTGCCTTGCTGCCTTGAGTGCACTCTAAACCAGGAGAAGGTGCTGAGCTCAACTGCTCTCGGCTCAGTGCTGCTTCAGATGGAAGCCCTGATGTGTGCATGCACATGGGTGCTGACAAAGAAAGGCAGAGATCCTTGAAATCCGGTGGATGCTCACTGTCATTAGCACTTCTGTTACTGCCTCTAAGGCCAGAAGTATTGTTGGTGTTTGACATAGCAATATTTTTTTGAATGTTAAGTTTCACCTTAAATATCTCATGTCAACCTGTGTCTATAGCAAACACCTCTGTGCTACAAGTCACTTTAATGTCACTTTAAGTCACTAATGCTTTTTGAGGTATTTATCCTATTACTCTGGATATTTTTTATTGTAGAGGTGTTCTTCTCTGGAAGGGTTAGCGCACTCTGATTTGATAAAATGTAATACATGCTCTCTTCTGACTGATAGTTGTTGTCACTCACTACGTGTTTGGAGTTTCTTCAGAGGCACAGCCCTCTGAAATCTGCCGAGCAGTGCCTAGAGCTTCTGGCTGCTGACTGCCAGCTTTCAGCAGCAGTGAGTGGAGAGAGAGCTGCCCTTTCCCAAATCACTTTGCTTGCACTCATATTGCTTCTATAATTTGTTTCTTTTAAGTGTTCGCCTTTTTCTCTGGTGATCAGAGAGACAGGAGCCTGTGCTGCTCTCTTCAGTCACTGGACTGTGAACTGCTGAGCGCTCCGGGCCTGAACACACAGCAAACAGCCAAGATTTCCTTTCGCCTCCTCGCCTTTCTCTTTCACATGGCTGTGCTCAGGGTTAGATTATCCCCTTGGTCTAAAGAGAAAGGAGATAAGTATTTTCTCCCTAGTATAAATACCATGATGTTTATGAGTGTCTACAGTTCAGTGGTCTTCACAATTGTAGTCTGGATTTGTGTATCCTGGAGTCCTACAGCCATATTTTTCCCACATAGAAGCTATCACATAAGCTACCCCTACTAAACCTCTTCCTACCACCTCCCATCCGTCCATTACTCCCAAAAAATCCCAAGCACTTCCCTTTCCAACCTATCCTTTCCCCCATGGCTTACTAGTCCTCTAGCTATCCTGTAAGAGGAAGGTTCCCTCAAAGCCCTTACGCTGTGTGCGTACATTGAGGTTATCTAGGCATAACAGAACCAGTTCTTTTAAACTAGCGGTGTGGGATACAGGTAAGAAGACAGCAGTGACCAGGCTCGGATAAAATGTTTAGGGTTTGTCCCATTCACAATTGTCATTCAGTTAATTATAAATGAAAAATTATTTTAATTTTACCCCCACAATTCAGATCCTACAACTTTACCCTTGTTAGCTTCGAGGATTTGCGTGCTTAGTTAAGTTTTGCATCTGGTGGGGATCTGTAAGAATTGCACCTAGAGAACAACTTCCTTGTTTTGTGTGTGGCTTTTCCTGTATGTTTTGGGAACTGTGGTGAGAGAGTTTTTGTGTTAGTGAGAGGTGTCACCTTCTCCACCTTACATGTGATATGCTATTTCTCTGAGTGGATCCCAGATCTCATCAACGGGTGAACCTGCTGATGATGCCAGCAGCACCCTATCAACCCTTCCATTGTTTTTCTAATAATGTGGTCATGATCTCACAAGTTTAGCCAAGCTAAACTGTGGAAAAAATAAGGCATATAAAATGAGAAAAAAAGAAACTGAATGTAATTAATGAGAAAGTATATTTGGACACAGATTTGTCAAAGAGATCTAAGGGTATGTATTAGTTCTGTGTAAAAGCAACAGTGTGCAGCCTTCCTGCTGCAGCCTGGGAGCTGGGCCTAAGATGGATGCTTATACTGTTAGGGGTTAGAGGCTGATTCTGTTCAAAACTCCTTGTCTTTGTTATAACTGCTACAAGAACACAGCAATATGTTTATCTTTCTACCAAACCTTTCTGGAACATTTGCAAATGGCTGTCTGCTTGTCAAGTAACAGAGCCGGAGCTGGTCCAAGAAAATCCATCAGAAACCCAAAGCACACTGGATTTCTATATAAAGCTTGTCAAAAGTTGCTATCAAAGTGCAAGAAGGTCATTTAAACTTATATTACTTTTCTTTTCTGTGGTATGCCTACTTAGCTGCTTTTAATTTACTTTGCCCTCTTCCTTATTTTTGCTGTTTTTTTCACTCCTACACAGGTTTTTATGATTTGATAAAGAACAGGCTGTTCTTACTGGAAGTGGAAAAAACAGGCTTCTTTTACTGGAAAAGGGAGGTAAAAGAAGCACTACACCTCCCTCCCCAAAAGGGAACCAAAAAAGTTCTAAAAAGGTTGAGTGGCTAGTGCCTATATTGGTGATACTTGACCATGATTTCAAAAAGAAAGAAAATGCAAAATTATCAAACTATTGATTACAGTATTAAAACCACAAGCCCGTGGAAAATAGCTGCTACTTGTTATCAAAATGTATGTCTGTTCATTTTAATGTGTCCTTTTGGGGAGAAGTTGCAATTCTTCATTTTTATACAAGTAAATATATATTTGTGAAGGAAAATGACTTGGATACTGTGGTATGGCTAGTTTCCTAAAAAAAACCCAAACCCTTTTGGTTAGTTTTAGCCAGAGGTTTCTGTAGTAACTAAGCTGTTACGAATATAGTGCAAACAACATAGTGAGAGATGGTTTGAAAAAAACCCAACAGTTTGTGCAACAGACAAAACTGTATGTTTACAACAATTGGGAAAAGGGGTGAATGGAAAGAGAAAACTGAGACTTGATACAGGAGCAGGAGGACTTCATCATCCTGAATTTCAGAACATGAACCTGGCAAAATAATTCTGTGTTAGTAAAAACAAAGTTATGAACATGAGGAGGAATCTTCTCCCAGCTGGATATCTGCAGAGGTGGGCTTGAAATGGAATACTGTCATTCAGAAAAGAGATGGTGAATGATGTTTTCAGTCAGGACAAGAACTTGAAGGCCAAATGAAATAATATAGATGGTCTGAACAAAAATAACTTTGAAGGCAGTGTCAGAAATATAATTATGTGTTATGTAGGATGTGTTTTGAAGGCTAAAAATACAAATGGTTTGAAAAGGTCATGGAAGTAAGATCCATCAAGAGTTCCTAAGGAGAGGATGTCAATGCAGACTCCTTGTGCTGGTTTTGGCTGGGGCAGAGTTTTCATCGAAGTAGCCGGTGTGGAGCTGTGTTTTGGATTAGTGTCGATAATAAAGATGTTTCTGTTACTGCTGAGCAGTGCTTGCACAGAGTCAGGACCATTTCTGTTCCCCACTCCACCAGTGAGCAGCCTGGGGGGATGGACAAGGAGCTGGGAGGGGACAGAGCCTGGACAGCTGCCCCCAACTGACCACAGGGATATTCCAAACCACATGGCACCTTGCTCATATGTACAGCTGGGGAAAAAGGAGTGGAGGGATGTTGGGAGTGATGTGTGTTTTCCCAGGTAATCAGTTTATGTAATGGAGCCCTGCTCTCTTGGAGATGACTGAACTTCTGCTGATGGGAAGCAGCGAATGAATTCCTTGTTTTGCTCTGCTTATGTGCATGGCTTTTTCTTTACAGGTTGAAGTATCTTTATCTCAACCCATAACTTTCCTATTTTTGCTCTTCTGATTCTCTCCCCATCCCATTGATGGAAAATTGAGAGAGAAGCTGTGTGGTACTCTGGGTGCCGCCTGGGGTTAAACCCTGAGAATTCTGCTCTCAAGTTTCCCAAACGAGCTTTGTTGGGAATGTAGATTATGCACCACTAGGTATAAAGCTACTTCTTCAAGCATGTATTGGGGGGTTAGTACTTAACAAACACTCTAGTTTGTTGCAAGTGTCGGCTAGAAGGTTAAGAGCCTCTTTTGTTTGCTAAAGAATAGCCAAACTCAACTTCTTCATGCAGGGGTTATCTGGGAAAGGTTAAATACTGTGAGTTTTTGCAAGCTGAAATGTAAAAGCTCTTTTGGAAGATCAGTACAACGAAGGAAGGACCTATCCTCAACACTGATTGACCTGGAACTTTGCTGTGACAACTGTGTGTGTACCTTCTCCATGCCATAAAACTGGGTTAGGGAAGGGCTGCTTTCAAAAGCTTTCTGGCTTTTACCTTATTTCTGTGCAGAGGATAATGGTGGGAATGTAGAATTTCCCCTATCAGACTAGAGTGATTTTAAATTGTGGTCATTCATCACCGCTTGTTTGTGTGATGTCAGCAGCAGGAGTGGAAATAAGTTCAGAGCCCCAGTTCTCCACCTGTGGTAAGACACAATACTGGAAAAGAATGGTGTTTCTGGTATTTGAAGGTGCTATGAGGAAAGTCTTTGAGATTTAACCTGAAAATGAGAGGAAACTTGGTTAAAGGTAGCTATTACAGAAGGTAACAAAACAGAGTGCAATTAAAAAATGGTCAATAGGCTGTTAACAGAAGGGTCTGAGTAGGAGGTCTTTTGAAGGCATTCCCATAGTAGGAAGAAAATTGTTTTCAAGCTCAATATTCCTTTTCCTTGGAAGTGAACATTTTAACTAAAGTCACTGAGATTGTGAAAGCCATCATGCATGAAGAGCCTCACAGTTTGAAAGGTCAGAGCTGAAAAACTGAGGGAACTCGTTTCAGGAGGAACTTTGCTCAGTCTCTGACATTTTGATGCAGAAAGTGAACAGATGTCTTTATGGAGAAGAAAGAATTACATGAAAGTTTCACAAGTCCCAAGAAAAATGGAGATTTGGAGGGAGCAGTTTCAGTAAGAGATCAAGTGAAACAACGGAGAGGTTATTTATAAATGATGAATATTCTTTCCAAGGAGTAAAAAAGATTCTGCATTACTGTGGTAGCAGTAATGGAAAATGGCTTTCTGACTGAGAGATATTATCAGCAGAAGAATAGGGAAGTGATTTACCAACTTTTTTCTTTAGTTATAAACCTTTTTCCTTTTCTTCTGTCAAATGTCAGTAAAAAATACCTTTTACAAAAGAAATAGTTAAAAAAAATTGACCAACATGATAAAATAGAAAGGTTTCTTCTCTGAAAGTGGATTATTTATCAAAGCTTTAACTTGCTTTAAATGCAGGACAATGTTTTATTGTCATCTGTGCTTCCCCCACCTCAGACTTTGTAGCCCAGAGTTCAAAGCTGTCTGAACATCCTGAGCAGTGTGACATACGGGTTTTCTAAGAACAAATTCCTGCTTGAATTGTAGCATCCTGTTTGATGGGGAAAATGTCCATGCTGATTCTAAATATATTCTCTGGTGTAGAAATGACCACAGCTGATTAATTCCAGGCGATCAGTTGCAACATCGTTTTTTGTTGATGGAAATAAAAAGGTACTTTCGTTATTAATCTGAATACATTGTCCTGGCAGGGAAACAGCCGGATAATGTGGACTGGACATTAGGAGTCCCAGATCCTTTGAATCACACAAGAAAGTTCACGTTTAGGATAATTCCTTCAGCTCCCTATTCCTCATTCATTCCTTTAATGTCAGGATGACAATACCTGTGCTGTTCCTGCCTGTTCCTTTGCAAAGCAACATGGAAAATACCATCCTGTGTAACCAGCTCTCTTCCATTCCCTGCTGCTGACTGAGGATGGCTGACTCTTCCTTGTTAGGTGAAAACTGAGTGGTGAATGCTGTCCTTACCTTTCTGCTGCCCTGGGCCTCGGCTGTACCTGTGGTGGGGGGTCTGAGCACTGCCCTCCATTGCGGTTCAAATAACCAAAATACAGAAACAGAGCATTTGTAGGCTGCATCAGCATAGACAGAAAGGTCTTCTTCGTAGTCTGGTCTTGGGGCTAAGCAGGTCGTTGTCAAATCTTGGCCAGGATAAGTGGCTTTTGCTGCCTCCCTGCTGCATAGCACAGAAAGGACTCTTGCTGGCTTTCTGCCTTCAGAGGCACAAGAGTTATTCAATTAGCAAGACAAGGTGTTGACAGTGGACTTAAGAATTTGTGGGCACTGGGCATGTGGGAAATCAGTAATCTGGTCATGACAGCTGCTTAGAATTTTCGTAACAGAAAAAGTAGATTTTTTTTTTCATGGAAAAGTTTCTTTTGGGATACCTGAAGACCAAAATGTTTTAATATCTTTTATAGTGCCACTGCATTATAAAAGATATTGTGCTTTTCAACATCACATCCGATGTATGGTGTGATAAGTGTAGATCTCTATTGGAAAAACATTATTGCACAACTCTAATGAAATATTTAAAATAATTTTTGGAGGAATTTCAGAATCTTCTGTTGTACAATGGCTTAACTTATATGTTCTGAGATAGGAATGGAAATCTTTGCCAAAACTAAACTTTTCTACTGGAAAATTTATCTAACTTTATTTCCCCATGTTTGACTAGGGCAGAAGTCATAATTCCCCATCCAAATCATGTCCTTCTGGTGGACAAAGTTCTAAATAATATTCTGCATTTTAATGGTTAGAAGTTGCAGAGCTGTCAAATCTCTTCCTGTCTAATCTTATCTGGAATTTTTTTAGAAGTTGTTTGACCCTGCAAACCCTTCTGCTGTCTCTTATATTTTCCTTTACTTCAGGGAAAATAGAAACTTCAGAGAAAATAGAAACTTTTTCTTTACTTCAGAGAAAGGGTTTTGAGAAGTCTATGACCCGTTGTGTTAACAGGTTACTGATGTGCATTAAAATAAGATTGAAATTTTGTCTTTATTTAAAAATCCTAAGAATCCTGCTGAGGTTTTGATTATACTGAGCATCATGATCAACATTTGTGAAATTTGTTGAAGAGAGTAAAACCATAGAGAGAGGAGTTTATTTTCTTAAAACATCTGCCCTGTCTTAGAAAAACACCCTGCATTCTTATATAGCCAGTGATGCTGCCAGCTAGAAACCCTAAAACTAATTTATTCTGCTTCTCCTTGCCAAAAGAATATCCTGTGACACAGTGTAAGGTTACAGCTCATCTAGCTGAACATTTACCTGGAGCACTGAGAAGCTGATGATGACCAAAATTTTATCTTGCTCATGAAATGACTTTTCACAATTAAAATATGAAGTATAGTAAGAAATTTAAAACTTCCTAAACAAAGCCATGAATTAAAAGAATAAAACCAGAAAACAAAACAAACTAAAAAACTCATCAGATCTCAGATAATACTCAAGATTACATTTTGTCAGGCTTAAACTGGAATGTTCAATAACTATAAAATGTAATAGTGCTTTTGCTTATAGGCAATACACTTGTTTTGAGTTTCAAATATTTTTATTGCTACTGTTCAGGCTTTTTTCTGTAATTAGGAAAGCTTAGATCTTCCTCTGTGTTTTAGAGTTGGTATTCACTCTGCTCCAGCAAAAATTTCTAATTTCTACGTTTGAGTAGTGAAGAATTAAATTTTCTAAGCTCATTAGAAAATTTAATAGTTTAATAAACTTCTTAACAGTTTGGGATTCTGGAGAAGCATTAGGATAAGATTTTAATGGGAAAACCTGAACTCTAGTGAGTGTGTCTTTTCCTGCATGGCTAGTATTGCAATAAACTCTCTCAAATTTGCTTCATTTGAATTTTTGCTCTTGCTTGAACTGAACACCCAACATCTGTTGTGACTGAAGACCCAGGCTCTGAAGCCTTTTAGCTGTTTGCAGTATGATTATAATCACCAGCTCTGTATAAAGAATGAGAGAGGGCTGTAGGCAAGGTATTGGTGTAAGAGCTGACATTTGTCACTGAGAGATGTGGCTGGTTTTTAGGTGACAGCAGAATGTAAATTATCACTTCACCTATTTATTTTTTTCTTGCATTGGAAATGGTGCAGGGTTTATGAGAGGACCAATACCTGGCTGTCAGAACTATAATCACAGAATGGGTTAGGTCAGAAAGGACATTAAAGATTCACTAGTTCCAGCCCCCTGCCATGGGCAGGGACAGCTCCCACTGGTCCAGGTTGCTGAAAGTCCTGTCCAGCCTGGCCTTGGACACTTCCAGGGATGGGATACCCACGGCTTTTTGGACAACCTGTGCCAGTGTCTCCTGCTGTGGCAGCACACGGGACAGGTGTTGGTGAGTGGGAAGGGGAATGCCGTGGTGCAGTCACCCAGCTGAGCAGTCGGAGGAGTTGTTTCACAGCTGGCCTGGTGCAGTGAGGCAGGGTGGCAGAGAGGTATTCTGGGCAGAGAGGGCTCATTGACAGCTGCAAAAGCTCCTCTCCCAGCAGTATTAATAGAGGTGGTGACATCTCTGCTCAGTCTCCTGATTTTTGAGCATTGCCTGTTGTCCTCTCCCAGGGCTCCACAGATGTCTGGTTTCCAGCAAGCTGAAAGTTTAACTGGAAATGACTTTGTATAAGTTGGTGCCAGAAAAGTCAAGCAAACGTTATCATATTTGGCTTCTCTTATTTTGTAAAATTAAGTTATGCTTATAAGAACAATTTTTTTCAATTATAAAATTGAAATGTTTTGTTCTCAACGGACACAGTTGGGTAAAAGTAGACCTGTGCTTGGGGAAAGTAAAAGCTTACAAATGAGTAGTAAATAGTCAGAAAAATGAAAAGAACCCCTTATCAGGTTTTCTACTTTGCTGAACAATAAATAACCGCGTAGTGTGAAGTATTATTTGCCTCCTTCTTTTCATTGTGCCTTTGAACTAAAGAATGTATTCGTATTATGCACCCAATTACACCACTGCTGACTTACATGGCATTTTCCTGGGTAAACAAAGCTAATGAATGCATGGTATATACTTAAAAGCTATTCTCAGTAGTGGGACATTCTCTCCTCCTCCTCACTCCACTGCATCAATGGACAGGGTCACACTGTGGTAATTACGTTTTTTTCTTACATTTATTTATAAAAACAAAAGGCAAGCAGAGGGGCCCTCCTGCTTCGTTGCCTAGGTTATTCCATAGGTTACCAAGCAGCCCGTGCGCTATCTGCAATTATGCAGAAAAGCCAAACCACGAGGTGAAGAACCCCAGAGTGGCCTTAGTTCCAGGAATGTCCCTAACCACACTGTGGGCTGAATTTTGCCCACTACCACTGCCTAGCGCTGTGAGTGAAGCCACTGTCACTTATTTCTGTAACTAAACAGCAGAGAGCAAAGTGGTAATTGCCAAGCCCAGGTGATGCTAAAAAAAATGTGGATGCTGCCCAAGCTGACCCTGGAACACAGAGAGCTGTGGCCTCTTGCCCTGATAGAGAAACTATTTCACTGCTGGGTGATGAAGACGCACTTTTGTGTGTAGTTTGAAACTGATTTATCATTTCCTTCTGCCCTTCTAGTAGAGTACTCTGGCAGCCCGCAGTACCTGCCAAACTTTCCAAAAGAGGTTGCAAAGGGAACTGCTGGATGTGGATGAGGTCAAGTCTTTTGGGGATAAGGGCTATAACAAAGGTAAACCTGGCCTTTTTGGAATCCTGCTCGTGGAGCTGTGGAAGTGCCCTACATCCCTGGATCTGCCCTCTGAGGCGGCCTCAGACACTGGGAAGGGAACTCCTGCCCTGTGCCTTGCTGTGTTGGGTGAGGCTGTAGCAATGACTGTCGAGCATCTCTCCCCAGAGAGCACGAGGGATGAACTGCAGAAGGGGATGTTGGCTTTCTGTCTGGGGAGGGGGAGGAAGCCTGAGGAGCAATGTCAAGTGAGCGTCAGTCTGTAACCACAGGAGCAATTGCCTGTGTCCTAGACACTGTTTTTGTTATTCTTTAAAGTCATCTGTGCTGGATATTTTATTTCCCCTCTGCTGATAATTTATTTCAACATTCAGTACTGCTTATTAGTAGTCCTTACCACCAGCATGCTTTTCCATCTGTCACCAGATCCGTGCTGTCTTTGTCATGCTGCTTTAGAGGTGAGACCCAGGGATGCTGCACTTTGACCAGGGAGAGGGTTGGTGACCTCCTGGATCATCCCACTTCTTCTGGGAGGAGTTGGCTGTGCTCATCCAGCTCCCTTTTGGGTTGTGCTGTATTGCCATGGGGAAGGGGGTGGAAATCATTAAATATGATAAGGAATAACTTTGACCATGCTGTGGTTCGAATGCATCAAAGCCATCTTCAACACCCCAGAGGCAGATGGAAAAAGATGATCAGATGCTAACAAGCTGGTAAATTAAGAACAAGAGCTAATTAAGTTGTAACCATTATGCTAATATATGCTACAATCTAAATAGAGCTGAGAAGTTACTTTCTATCCCAGCACAGGAAGAGTTAAAATATTGTCCTGTTAGTCTGGGTAATAGAGGACATGGACAGACTTGCCAGTATTTGCCATTTTGGCTAAGAACCTTGCAAAATGGAGATAAGATGGAAAAAAGTATTGAAGGATATTCCTCACCCTTCACAACTAGACTTGCTGTCTAATCTAATTATCAAGGTATTGGTTATTTATGCACCCATGGAAACAACAGTCAGTAATGTAAATCTGTTTTGTGGCTGTATTGCGGTAAGCCCTGGAATTTCTTTGCAGAGACCTATATGAACTATCTCTCAATAAAACCAAAATGAAAACAAAAAATCCAAATCCAAGAATAATAACAATAAAAAGCACTGCACCAAAACAACCCAGATTCACAGAACACCAACTAAAACAATAAAAACCAGAAACGCAAACGGAGAACCCCAAACGCCCAAACCTATTAGCACTACAGATCTGGAGGTAAACTCTCTGTTGGTAACTGAGACCTTACTTGCAAATGCATGCAGTAAATGGACCTTTATAAATCAGAAAAAAAATCCTTATCAAAGTGGCTCTCCTAAGAGAGGGAGAGTTGGTGAATTTTGGCCTGTTGCCTTCCCGGAGGGAGCACACCCCTGAGGACATGGTAGCTCTCTTGGACCTTGGCTGGCAGCACTGAGCTGCTCCACAGGGCCTGAGGAGGTGCTGGGAGGTGCAAAGAGCAATTAAACCCGCAGCTCCTGGGTGATTAGGTTCTGTTTTCCTCCCACGGATGCACAGTTTTGGAGATCTCTGGCTCATGCAATGTGAGAAGCTAAAAAAGCAGCCTTAGCTCCTTCAGGTCATGGTCTATTTGCCTTGCACAGTGATAGCAGCCCATGAGGTGTTCAGATGTGTGTGAGTGTGGGGTATAACTACAGCTGGACTGAAAAAATAACGATTGTTGGATGTTCATGTTATCTTTTTCTATCCTGGAAACCCTCAGTGGGAGTCTAATGACTTGTTTAGAAGATTGCAAGAGACAATTGCTAAAGCAATCAGCAAATATGATTATGATGTCTCAGTTCAGTAGACTTTCTATCTTACATAGATTTGGAAGTGAAACATCTCCAAAAAAGCAACAGAAGAGGAAGAGAGCATTTTTCCTAAAGTTAAAATTGTCAATTATTTCACTGTTAGTTATTCAATGTTTCACTCAAATTGTACTTCTTAATGTTGTATTTATATTTTGTTTTGCAGCTGTAGTTAAATAGGTCTTGAATGAAAGAAAAAGGGAAATGAAATGTATGTGTCTTGCTTGAAGGGAGAATTCTTGGATGTAAATAATGAATGAGAGAGACTTCAGCAGAAAAATGAAGGGTTTGGGAGGTTTCAGAATTGGTCCCCTTTCATGTCATTAATAAAAAATGAACTATTGCAACAGCCCAAGTGCTTTGTATAGCCACAAGGTAATTTAGGAAGTGAAGCTGTATTTTACACAAGTGAGAGCTGGAGTTTGTTTTTTTGGTTGGTTGGATTTTTGACTAGATCGTGTGCTACTTGTGTCCTGGGTTGATTTTTAAGGTGGGCAAGTGCTGCTGGGTTTGTGCATGCGAGTGAAAGGGTTGTGATTGCAGGCAGGACCAGATGAAAGGAGAGTCTTGTCCTCTCACCTCCCACAGCCACTGGCCAGGGAAGGGCAAGAGGGAAGCTTGTTTGCTGACCTCTCCCAAGTCAAGGAGAGAAGATTTAAACAGCTACTCAGTCAAATTTGAAATGACTGTTGGACAGATGATAACTTTCTTTTGGGAAGCTGTTTTTACTTTATCTTAAAAGACCCCTAAGAAGAGTATTGCCTTTGTTGTTAGGTGGCACGTCTGATTATTTTCCTGAAGCATCTGGACAGTTGCTATCAGCTCTGTATGGCTGAAACTCTGTAAAAAAATCTTGAATAGTCAAACCTATATCACAAAGCAAAATTTCCAGGGATCAGGAGGCTTTTACCTGTTCTGGGCCGTCAGATCAGTGCAAAACATGTGGAGTAATTGCCCAGCAAAGCAGATCATCACATTTATGCTCTAGTATAATAATCCTATGAGTGAATGCAAAAATACAGATGGTAAATTAGGTCAATTAACAGGGGCTTTGTGTAGCTCTTAAACAAGGGACTTTAAAGGCAGTAACAAATTTCAGTAAAGCAAATAACAGACAAAAATCTACTTATGAGCTTTTAAAAGCATGATGCCTTTTCAGTGGAGTACTCAGCTTCTGTTAAAATGCAAATTTTGTCTCATCACTTGGGAGAGTAGTGAGCACCAGAGGATATACTAGAGGCAAATAAATGTATCCAGTTCATTAAAATACATAATCTTCTAATAAAAAGTAGCATTATCTCAGGAGGGTTGTATACTTTAGCTTACTTCTCTGTGAGGAAAGACTTGCCAAGAGCTTCTAGTGATACAAAGGAAATTGGAGGAACACTTGCAGATCTTATTCAAGCCTTAGACCTTTTAGGACTTCTATAGTTTTCATGTACTATCTCGCTCTTATTGCAGTAAGTATCCCAGGGGGTGATTTTCAGAAATTGTTTTTCTAACTGACAGAATAAATGTGATTTTGTTTCTGATTGTTTCTGTCAAAAGTAGACTTTGGAGACAGAAGCTCTCTCAATCTTAAAAAAGCAAAAACTTTAATACTGAAAATTAGATCTACAAAGAGCAAGTTTTCCCTACAGAAAATGCTGATGTGTTTAGCAATACACGTGTAGGCGTGCACACAAATATTTAGACAAAATTGTACTTTTATCAAAAGAGTCAAAATATGTATTTTGGATTTTAAGTTGTTTCCAAAACCTGAAAATTTTAGATTTTCAGCTAAAAATAATTTTTTTAATAAATGCCATACAGTTTAAGAGGGTAACTTAAAAGTCAGTGCCTCAAATTCTCTGATGAAGACAGTGGAACAAATATCAGGTGGTCATTCCATCTGTTGGTTAAGCTGAATGTGTATTGTGGGGCTTCCCCAATGGAGAGGTAACTGGTGTTCTGTTACTGCATTATGTTAATGAAATGCAGCAGTATTACCCCTTCTACACCTATGCAAAGGGTCTTACAAACATGTTTCACCCTGAAATTCAGTAATTTTCATATTTTGTGCTGGCAGCTTTGTAATTCCATTTCCAGGGACTTTAGTTCATTTTTGCAGTCAACAGTCTAAAGAAAAAAAAAAATCTAAATCACTCAAAATCTGCATCTTTCCTGTGAAATTTTCCCCAAAATCATGGCACTAAATGGTTTGACAAGGCAGCCAAGCATGTCTTTCTGTGCACTAGTATATTGGTTTTTCTTTATATTGCAGCTGCTAGAGGATAAAATCAGTTCTTAGTGTTGATTTCTGAAACATCCAAAAGGCTACAATGAAACATAAAAGAAGGGAGATTGACGTAGCAATATCCCTTGATGTGCTTGCTCCTCATCCAATCCCTGTAAGTAATTACCTGTCTGAAGTTGTACAAGCACTTCAGTTTGGCTAGAGACAGCTATTGATTTAGAAATCAGATGTGCTTGGGCTTGGTTGGAAAAAAACAAAACAAAACAAAAAAACAACTTTTTAAATTAATTTTTTTTTCAGCCTGCTGTGGCCATGAATAAGCATCATTCATTTTATGCAATTTCCATTTGAAACATTCTTGTACTGGGAATTTGTTTACCACTTGTGGCTTGCTAGTCTGAAAATTAGTTTTCTAACCATGCCTTCTAACCAAGCATTTGAAATGCTCCATTAAATTTTATGGGGTTTTTTTATCTATTGTTTATGGAGATGTTATCAGTCTCTATACAGGGTGACATGATGTATTTTAAAAGATGCAAAAACCTGGATTTCCATGATCTCAGAGTGTTTATTTTGATTATTTGGTTTATTTTTTAGAAGGCTGAGCTGCTGTAAGAGTCACAAAATTAATACTTGACGAGTTCTGGCCATGGGAAAATTCAATCAAGAAATAAATATTCTTGTACCTTTTCTCTCTCAGGAATTGCCCTTAGAACTGATTAGGCAAAAACTTGAGCCTGAGAAGTTGAAAATGTTTTCTGTAGAAAACACATGTTGAGTGCAATTTCATGGGCTAAAGTAGAATGTGATTTATAGGAGTTAGCGGGAGAGGTAAAAAAACACTGAAATCAAGTAAAATCTGGAAACTAAACGTGCATGTTCCAAGCTACACATGCCATTATTGAGTCCCTAGGATTTTCTTCTGAGAATCTCAGATCTAACCCTCATAGGAATAGGGAGGTCACAGCTTGAGAACAAAAGAATGCTTAAAAGAAATGTCTGAACATTTTAATAGCTCTTGTGGTTTAAAAGTAGGGAATATGGGATATGTGATGCTGATTTCTGCTGTCAAGTGTGGCTCGTTACTGCCAGGACCAGGTGGTAGAGCTAGTGATGCTCATTTGAACCCATCTACATGCATTAGTCACTTCCAGACTGCGCTGGTGCGTTATCCGCGGGTTGCCTGGATTTTCCAGAAAACGCCTTTTCTTGAGTAAGCGAGCACTGATGGAAGCTCCTTGTGAGCAGCTTTCTCTCCTGGTGGTTTGCATGCTTCTGTGCAGGGGGAGTGCTGCTGGAGCCTTCAGGACAAACTCCTCAGCAATTGCGGGAATGAAGGCTGTTTAGGGCCTGGATAAGAGATGTGTGGGAGTGGAGATGAAGCGCTTCTGCACCTCTCTGACCTAAGCAGCTCTAATGGCATGTTTTTCTTCCTTCCCCAGTTATTGTTTAAGTCTCTTCAGACCTCATTTCTTCCTCAGAAATGTAGAAGACTATTCTTTTTCAAATCTGCCTCTGGAAATAAACTTTACCCCATTGTTGTGGGGTTTAAGCCCAGCTGGAAATTAATCAGGCAGCTGCTTGCTCAACCCAATGAATGGGTGTGAATGGGGAAGTGAATCAAAAGTAAAACCTGTAGGTTGAGATAAAAACAGTTTAGTTTTTTTAAAAAAAAAAAGTAAAATACTATAAAAATGATGTTAATAATATGGGAAAGAAAAAACCAAACCAAGTGGTGCACAATACAATTGCCCAGCACCTGCTGACTGAGGCTGACCCCTGACCGGCCTCCCTTTTCCTAGGCACCCCCCCTGTTTATGTATTTACTGGGCATGGTGTTCTGTGCTGTGAATATCTGGAAAATCCAGTTCAGGTCACCGTCCCATCTATGTTCCCTCTCATCTTTTTAAACGCACCTCCTCCAGCTACTGGCAAAACAAGAGACACACACAGGAGTCTTAGGATAAACTTAGCAGAGCCCAAAACATCGGTGTGTTATCAACTCCATTCTCATTCCGTGTCCAAAACACAACACTGTGCCAGTTACTAAGAAGGAATTAACTGAAACCAAGGCACCCATTCATCAGACCTGAAAATTTGTACTGCTGGAGATGATGGAAAATCTGAATATTCTCTAGCAATTTGTGCTTATTGAAGCCTCTTCTAATATTAAGAGATTCATAAATATATCAAGAGAGGTTACACTGAATTAAATATTATTTGAGTTGTAGTTTCAAGGTTGCTGTCTAGAAAAGATCAACTATTGATACATGTTATTAAATAAAAAAAGGAAATGGAAAAAAAAGAAAATGCCTGGAAAGCTTCCAGAGGGTGAACAAAGGGCAGTGGAAGTTTGAAGGGAAATCTCATGCAGGGACTGAGGTGGGTGGAGGGGGTGGCCCACCAGATTTGTCCCCTTGTGCTCGGGTGCCACAGGAGCAGAGCAGGAGCACCTGGTACCAAACCCTGCGGGCAGGGTCGGGGGAAGAGAGAGCTCCTTAGTTTCCCAAGCACTGGAAACATCTGGGTGGGAATTTGACAGTGCTCAGATGTTTGTGCTGCTGTAATCTGGAAAGCATGAATTGACCACAGCTCTGCCTCTGTGACTCAAGCACAGCACTGCTTTCTGCTTTTCTGCTTCTACTTTTCTGCTGTCTAGCAGGTATAATGATGCCTTTTTGACAGTGTTTCTGGCTCTGATGCTCCCAACACTGCTCCCATCACTCTCTGGAGCTCAGAGATTGCTAACATTGAATCTTGAATAGTCCTTTAGCAGTTGTGGCCCCTGCAACCTGAAATACTGCCACAGACATAAAAACAGCAGAAGTAAAAAACCCCACTTCTTGAGAGGTTTCCTATCTCCTATTTTCTCCAGACTTACATGAAAAGGCTGTACGAGGCAGCTAAATGTCAACAAACTCTGTTTGGGCCGTTTTTAGTGAGACATCTAAATTATCTACTGCTATTATACAAAGAAAAAGTTTTCAGTGTAGGAGTATCAGATTCATTATGTCAACCACAAAAGAGACAGGATTTATTCATTTCAATAAACACCAGTAAGAAATGCAATGATCTTTAGCTTTACAAAACTTAAAGGGTGGGAAAAGGTATCTGCTCCTGTATTTTTTCCTGATTCCCCTTCTGTGTTTATTTAAATCATGCTTATTACTGCTGAGAATTGAGTTGGCTGACCACATAGTCATATTTTTTTTATTGGTTTTGTGGCTGTTGCAGAAAGTCTGTGTGTTTATTCCTTGTATTCTGTATTGTATTGTATTCTGCTGTGCTCAGGAGCATAAAATGCTGTTATAGAGAATCCAGTCTCAGGTCAAGCTGGTAGGTACAAGGCTATTTACTTATGAGAGGATCCCAAGCAGTGAGTAAAACTCTAAGGGTTTGTGGGTGAAAACCTCAAATTCAGACCTTTGAATTGTTCAGAGATCTTACTCTTCTGCCATTTTGGTGCTTCTATGAAGGTGTGTGCAGAGTGTGCCACTCACTGTGGCAGAGTCCCATTTGTTAGCTGCAGTCTTTTTCCTGTTGGTGGCTTAGGAAGAGGCAAGAGATGGATAGCCATATTCCTAGCTAGCCTTTCAAAATCAGAAAGTCCTGGAGGATGTGGTTTAGTGCAGGGATTTACACATTTAAAAATGTCTTGATATTGTGGGTCCTTCTACGTGAAATAATATGCAAACCTCATAAATTAACAAGGAGGAAAGCACATTTATATTCTGACTTCACAGGAAAATAAAGTGGGAAGTGCATCTTTTTTTATCTACTTGAGCTGATGACTTTGAGTCCAAGAGTTCAACATGATTTCAAGAATCAAGATGTGTTGAATATCTAAGAGCTCACAGCTGCTGCTATAGATGTTGTGTTAGAGCACGAGATCAGAAAACTGCTTACCTTGATGATTCCAGCTGTGAAAATTGTCCAGGATGGCTTCTTGTTTGTGTCCTCTTGATATGAATTTTTGAATCTTGGACTTCTGCAAGGACCTGCTTACCAGCTCCAGTATTACTTTATCTTGCCAAAACCGGTGTTCCCAGGACACTTTTTTTACTTTCTTGATTTTTAAAATTTTATTTAAAAGAGAAAAGGTGAGAGGGTTACAGGAGCTAAAACTTAGTGAGATAAATACCTAGAAAAATTATTCTCCAGGAGCAGACAAAATTTCTATGCCAAGGGAGAGGAAGAGGGAATGATGTTTACAAACTGTTCCAGTACAGGGCTGGAAAGAATTGTGAAAAGGCAAAAGCAAAGTTTGCCAACAGTTCAGCTCACAGCAGGTAACAAAGAGTGAGCTGGCCTGGCAAGCAGCTACAGTGGCTGCATTTACCATTTGTCAGAAATGAAACTACTTGCAAATAACGTGATTTTAAACCAAATGACATGACTCAAATGTAGCAGCACTATGGGCTTTAATTTTTAATATTTTCCCCTGGGTTGTCTGTTATTAAAAACAACAACAACAAACAACATCTGTATCCTTGTTCTTTTTTAAAAGACTGCTGGGATGATTTGACATCCATTTGCTGCGGTGGAAAAGTAGGAGGAGAAATGGGTTACTGGTAGTAGATGACTGTCTGCCATCTGGAGAGATTTTGTGGCTGATGAAATGTGTGATTTGGGCACAGATGTGTGTTTGGTCTCTTTCCAGCGCAATGGCTTTCAGAAAGAGCTGTGAAGAGACAGCCCTTGGGTCAAGGGAGTACCAGCAGCAGCGGAAGGAGGAGCAGGTCCCATTGCCTCACCTTGTGGGCAGAGGCTAGGCCTTGGAAAGGTCTTTGATGTTATTAGGCTATATAGTCAAATCCCCAGAAAGTTGGAATTATTGCTTTCTCCAGAGAACAGCGTAAATCCCTCATCCTGTCCATGGTCCTTGTTCCTCCCAGTGCTGCTCAACTCT
Organism: Tichodroma muraria; assembly: GCA_013390105.1. NCBI lineage: Eukaryota > Metazoa > Chordata > Aves > Passeriformes > Sittidae > Tichodroma > Tichodroma muraria. The sequence continues at coordinate 26,171 of WAAG01067013.1, forward strand.
CAGCAGGACGTTGCTGTTTCCACAATTCTCCTCAGATTCTCACTCAGTCCTTGGCTTCTGAATTCTGTTTAGTCTTTTGGTGGAAGTCTCCTGCTTCTCACTCAACTCATTTTTCTTACCAGGTCTCTCTTTCCTTGAGGACATTGCTGTTCCTCACCAGTAACAGAGGGCATATATCTAATCCGGTTTCACTGGAAAATGTTGAAGTTTGATACATGTTTTCCACTTTTCAGCAGGCTCTCCCCTTGGAGTCCAGGGCTCTCACCACGTCAAAGGCTCCTTTTGCTCCCAATATATAGACCCCATCCTCTTCTAAATCATAGTTAGGATCCTTTTGTTTATGGAAAGTTAGTGTGATGTTGCGTTTTCTCTATCCTGCCATATCTGCATTCAGCCAACTTGTTCCTACCAGCTGTTTCTGACAAAGCACAGCAACAGCAAAAGTACCCAGAGTCCTTTTCTCTTGTTTTTGTCTCAGAAAGGATTTTCCTTTAACGTTAACGTGAAGTATCTTATTTCTCTATAGAAGGGGAAAGGTTTCAGCAGTCACAGGTGAGACATGGAGCTGTTCAGAGGAGCTTGGTCAAGAAGGGAAGGATTTCTAACACTGTCAAGAAGTGCATATGCCTTTGCGAGCCTTCAACAGCCTCTATTGCAGACCATAAAAATTCAGCGTACACAAATAATACACTAGAGTAGGTTTGTTGACAATTTGCCTGCACACCAGCCTTTACTCTTCTGCACAAAGTGCATTCTGTTTTCAAAATCTGGATAGGGTTATATTTTAAATCATCTATCTTAGGTCATGTACATTTTGACTCCTATGAGGCTGCTTATCTGACTAGTGAATTACTGTTGAATATTCAACACAAAGCCAGTCTAGTAAGTCCCACCACTATTGTGAACCTGACAAGGAGAACAGTGTTGTGCAAATATTCTGTTGCTGAAGAAAACATTTCTAACAGATTGAATGTAGACAGATGATGTATTCTTTTCAAGTAGCAATGGATATTTGTTTTCCTTAGTCTAAGGAGAAAGAAAAAACAGTATTAAGGAGCTAAAAGTTAGGCCCATTTCCTCTCTAGTATGGGATAATATTAGTTACATTCAGCATAATATTAATTACATTCAGCAGCTTCTCATGGGTTTTTGAGGTTCTAAATGTACGTATGTGTGTACACACAATCCTTTAGCTTTACTTGGAGAAGGAAAAAGAAATGTTTCTCTGCTGTGTCAGAGCTAATATTCTCAGCTCTTAATCAAGCAGGGGCTGGTTTTATCCTTCCTGGACATGTGCAGCTTGCTTTTCTTTGGAACTTTGTGTTTCTTCTTCTCCTGAAAGGATTAAGAGAAGAAAAAATATGACAATTGAAACCACATGCATTCAAACTTGCAAACTCTTCCAACAGATTTTTTCAAAGAAATGGTTCACCTGAACAAGAGGTAACTGGGTGTGGTTTTGCCATAGTGGCTGGGTCAAGTTTAATTTCATAGCTTTCATGTCCTTTGTTTCTTCAAAACTGTGAGAAAAATCTCATCTTCTGATACTTGTGTTTCTATTTTTCTTAAAAAAATACATCACCACTTGTTTTGCGAGGCACCCGCCCTTTCCATAAAAGACGCATTTGTTGAAGCAGAAAAGGGTTTGCTTTATGATTAAATACATTCAGAGACTTTCTCTTCTTGTTATTTTAACTAAGTCCCTGACACAGGGAACTCAACTTTTGGTAATACATTAACGAGAGCTTCTTACAGCTCAGTGGATAGTGTAGTGAATAATGCATCTCTCTCTCAATGTTGTATGCTAATAGAAAAGGCCACAGAATCCTTGGGGAGTGCTGGACACAAAGGTTCATCCAGAGGTGTTAGTAATTGTCAACACAGAAACTCTGCTGTACATTAAAGGAAAATAGCATTATAGAAAATAAGCAAGGTTCAGAGAAAAATTCCGTCAGCCTTCTAGACTCCTCATGTCATTACTGGCTCCTGTCCTTTCTGTAATTTCTGAAATAACCTCTCTGTCAGGTTTCGTTTCAGCCTTCATCCAGATTTCCTGGCTGTGATATTTATTTCTGCAGGGGTAATTCTTCATCATTTCAGTTTTCCATCAGTGGAGAGCTGTGCTCCTGGATTCAGTTTCCTAAAAGCTCTGCTTATTCAGCTTTCACAGCAGGTATGTACAATTACGAGTTCCAGGACAAGACAGATTGGTTTTCAAAAATGTGCTTTTAGGGCTTGAGCATTGAGAAATCAGAGTCGTTTGGGTTTAGTCTGTGATTCTGCTACCTGACAGTAGGCTTTCACAGATATGCTTGATTTAGCTGACTGGCAGAAACCCTTCACCTTCAGGAGGCTTGTGTCATCTTCTGAATCATGGAACCAGCAAGGCTGGCAGGGACCGTTAAGATCGTCCAGTCCAACCGTGGATGTAGAATTCTTGTTTGGAAGTTCTTTCTGCAAAAACTTTACATTTACCTTTCCTGATCTTTTCTGTGTCAGAAAAAGAACTAGAAGATTTTTGAGGGAGACGGGTGGAACAAGAAGTACTTCTAAAAAG
>WAAG01067015.1:7000-17378 GCA_013390105.1 Tichodroma muraria
AAAAAAAAAGGCATGCCAGATTATCTATAACTCATACTTGTGGTTTCCTTTAGTATAAATGGTTCAGTAAAACTGAAAATTCTCTTCTGTTTATAAAAGCTCTTCTTTGAAATGTAGTGAATAAAGATTGCAGTCATGACATGATCACATACTTCTGGATAGCTGCCTGAAGGAACAACGAGGAACACAGGAGTGTTCATGTGCAGCCACTTTCTCCTGTCCTTCTGCTATCCTGGATGCATGAAACAGTCTGGATATCTACATGGTGTAGTGAAATAGAGGAATTGGATGATATGCATGGAGGAGGATAACATCTAGAGAGTCCAAAAATGAGAAAGCAGTGTCAGAAGACAGGCCATCTGTGCTGCTCAGCTCAGGATACAGTCACAGAAACCACTTAAGTCAACTGAAAAAGGGCTTATTCTCCTCCACACCACTGAGGACAAAATTTCATCCTGCTCCGTGCCAGCACTGATGCTCATGGAATAGAGAAACAGATTCAGGGAGGGGTGGAGGTGGCTGGAAACAATCTCAGGTTTATTTTCAGAGTGATGTGATCAGCTGCAGAGCAGACAAAAAGATGATGGGAATGGGAAGAAGCTTGCTTTATACAAGGCAGCTTGCATTAGAGCGGCTTTTACTGTGTCCAAAGTGGTGTTGCCGTCTCTGTCAAGTTCTCAAGTGGCTCCCACCAGCCCAGGTATTTGCAGGAAGAGGACCATGGGTGCACCGAGCAGCATGTTGGGTGGGTTGGAAGGCTCTGACCATGTGAGTGCTGCTGACTTCGTCTGTAGCACCAAGAGCTGGAAAAGGACGCGCACGCTGCAGGGAGAAACATTTCCAGAAGGATGTGGTGGGAACAGCATGCTAGAGACAGACTGCTTTGCTGAAGTTCCAATATAGAGGATTGCCATGGTGCTGGAAACAGTAGCCAAAGTCAGAACTGCTATGGCAATGTGAACCAGCTGCAAAAGAGGGCAAAGGGCTTGCAGCAAAGGGCTGACAGAATGGCACCAGGATGGCACAGTAAAAACAGTTTCAAGAAAAAGATCTAGCCTGTTTCTCCTCAGTTGGGCCCTTCTGCTCATCTGTTATTCTTAGACTTCTGTTATTCTACAGTAACCACTGTGTGCTTTGAAAATGCTTAGGAAGTTTTGAATGCCACCACAGAACAATTTAAAAACAAAATATCAACAGTAAAATGACATCTTGTTATGTTAAGACAAATATATGCCTTTCAGTGAATGCTGGATGTAAAAATGATTTGTTTTTAAAACAAAAATGCGCCCATGAATCTTTCTTGGTTTAAACAGTCAACGATTTTTGTCTTTTTGTTCTTTTTGTTCTCTGAAGAGGCAGGAAAGTATAACAATAAATGCTGATTGGAAAGGCATAATGAGTTATGTACTAGATTGTGTTCTTTCAGCTCCCTAACTTTGTTTGCTTGTGAAAATGGTGAGCAGGTTGTGATAGTAGATTGATAGTTTCTTCTAGGTGAATAAAACCACAAAATCTGCAACATAGGGGATGACTGGAGGGATCTCAATCCCGTCCACACTAAAGAACAAAACAATTATTTATTCACAGAGACACAGGCCATTAAAGATATATTTATCCTGGACTTTGTTCAGTTAAAGATGGATTTTTATCTTTATTGCCACTTACGATACATTTAAGGGTTTCTGATTTGTGATTGCTTTGTAGAGCTTCATGCTGTTTGAAAGAATCTAATTTCTTAGAGAAATACTGCCATTATGCAGTTATTTATCCCTTTGCCATCAGGGCATACTCCTTGATGAGTAGTTTCATGATTTGCTTACCAAAGAGATTGCACTGTGCTGTGCATATTCTTGAGAATAAGACAAAATACCCTTGTTCACATTCAACTTCATTGTTTCACACTCAGATCTCCAGTTTATACCAATCACTTCCCCACGTTGTCCCTAAACTCTTAGATAAGTTGTTAATAAAAAAAAAAAAAGTGAAAGGGTCTTTGTGTGTTTCACATTTCTTTCCTTTCTCTCAAAAGTACACAGCGTCAATCTCCAATCCCATCTTACCCAAAGCACTGCTTGATGGCATGGGAAATAAGATCATGATAGCCCAGTCTGAAGTGTACAGCACCTTGTCTCTTCCTACTGGTTTCCTGCAGCAAGCAGTGCACACATAGTTTAGGGGGAAGAAAAGGTGTCTGATGGCAATTGCATTTTTAACTCCTGGGTTACACACTGAAAAAACTCCTAGATATTACTGGAAGGTTTACAGTGCATTTAACTTTGTTTCAAAATTAGCATCAATTTCCTTCACATCCCATTTCCCCCCAAATATTATGTGCAAATTGGATGAGGTCATCAGAAGGACAACTCTTGTTATTTTATTTAACAAGAGTTTGAGTTTGAGAATAGACACCTCTTTTATTCCAGATGGTAAAGAAGTATAAGAGGCCACATATCCAAGGCTACTGAATAAGAGGTGAAAGTGTTTGTTTTCATAGCAAAAGACAGGTGTCTTCCAGTCCTTAAGCTTTCTATAAAATGCCTCTCTACAGTGCACCACAAGGCATGTGGATAGCACATCTCAGAGATAGTTTATCTCTGTTGCAGATAAACCAAGAGAAAAGTTCATCCAAGAGAGGGAGGGAGGGCCACCCAAAGAACCACGTATCATCTCCCAGAAAAGAGTTATTCCACTCTTGTTAGTTATGCTAGCAAAGGAGCCAGGGATCTACTGGAAAATGCAACAGACTGCAGAGAACTGCAGAGAACATGGATTAGGGATATCCATGGGGGTATGGATAAATGGAGATAAATGGGGATAAATGTCTTGCAGCTGTTAAGTAAAGCATCTCTCTAACCAGAGCAGATGAATCCTGCAGCACAGAACTGCAGAACAGAGGGCTTTCCCCAAGTAATGATCCATCTGTCTTCTTGTAATAGTTTTAAAAACTTAACACCTTTGTCTTAATGCTTTTCTTACTTCATGTTTCAAGCTTTCCATAATACACTATTATGTGTGCCATACACGTCATGAGATCCTGCCTTCAGATGCCATAATTTGTTTTAAAGAAAAAGATCAAAGAACTATATTTGCAAAGTCTGCTCTGATTCATCTGTTACTTAAAATGCACAGTAAAGGGGGAGAAAATAATTTCCTCTTTATATAGACTGTGGTGAGACTTCTTTTTCACCATTTAGATTACTGAGGATTTGGCTGTTTACAGTATTTCTACGAAGAGGATTGGAGTTTTACCCATTTGGATGTAGGTATCCCTGTATTTTGTAGGGCTATTCTTTACACGTGTACAACTTTTTACACATCCATCTGCCAACATGTGCATAAAAATTTCAGAATTGAAAGTAAATAAACCCTTTAGACACACAGATGAATACTAGTTGCAAAACCCAGTATCTGTTTGCTAGTTGCTAGTACCAAGCTAAGGCAAATAAACTCAAGCTACAGTGCATTTATGAATTTTCACAAAAACTTCCAGCTCTGTAAAAATATAGACTCAAAAAGCCACTTTGTGACTTTTTATTGCTGTTTGCAGTTTGGCTAGGATTTATTTAATGGAGGAAATATTATTCCGTTCTTTTGTTAAATTTCTAATTGATGGAGGACAGGACAAGACAAATTTATCCACCTTAAATGTTATTGGCATATTTTGTATGTTTGCAGGGTCGGATTATTTATGCTGCTTAAAACTGACCGCCACATGAGTCCAGCAAAGTAACTGAGCAGCGAGATGGGTTTTCATCCCTGGATAATTCAAGAATTTTGCAAATGTGCTTTTGGCGTGTACATTATTGTGATTTACAACTACTGCCCACAGAAAAGGGAAAACACTACAGAAAATAACGAGATAAATTATGTAATGATTTCAGCTTCATAATTTGCAAAATGGAGCAATTATCTGCTCTAGTTCCACACATTACAGGATGGGGCAGTGGGAAATCTCTCCAGCTGGATGGCAGAATATTCCCTTTCTCTTAATGGAGAAGCCATATCTTGTCAACTCCCTGCTTAGAGCTGAGAGATCATGAGTCGCCTGGTCCTGAGAGCAAGCAACAGCTGCAGTAGCATTAGGATCTCCATGTAGGTAGTCTTGCATGCCAGGGCTGAGCCAAATAATCTGTGTGAGATTAACATGCACCCCAGCAAACGTGCATATGTGTGCATATGCTTTTGTGTGTATATGAACCAAGTCCTGCACACATAAAGTGGAGTCCCGCAGAATGAAGCACATCAACATCCGAATTGTTAAAGCTCTAAACTGGAGATGAAATCATAGAACCATACAATAGGGACCTCAAGAATGGTCAGGTCTAACCTTTCTTGGCATTAGCACAATCTAAACCAGATGGCCCAGCACCCTGTCCAGGCAAATCCTAAAAGTGCCCAACTCTGGGAAATCCACCACACCCCTGGGGAGATTATTCCTATATTGTTCACATTGTGAAATACTGTCCTCTTGTGTTCACTCAGAATTTCCCCAGGAGAAATTTGTACCCATTATTCCTTGTCCTTTCCATGCAACTTTTCGTAAAAAGGGAGTCTATCTTCTTCGTAACCATCCCGTAAATATTGGAACATGGTGACAAGGTGGCCTTTAAGCCTTCTTTTCTCAAGGCTGAACAAAGCCAGCTCTCTAAGGCTTTTCTTATATTGCAGACATTCTATATGTGACCCATAAGGTTAATTTTTTTTTTTTTTATACAAACTAGTTTGCCATAAGGACTGTTTTTGCCAGCCCTTTTTTTATTTAGTCCGGTTGGGAGCTGAACAATTCTGTCCTGGCCAACTTATAGCTCTCAAGAGACCATGTCCAAGTGAGTGTAAAAATTAAGCCATTAAGTCATTATGGATGATAATTAATAGCCATACTGACAGGGAAGAGAGAAGAAGTCCTCACCTAACTTCTTCTGCTTACAGAGGTTTACAGAACGTAGAGTTCTGCATTTTTTCCCCTTCAGTTGATTTTCAATGTGAAAAAAACCCTGCAATGTAAGGGGTGAGCTGAGCAATGACAGCCCTTGCGGCTGAGCTCTGGTGTGTGTCAGTGCATGCAGAACCTTGGACAGATGGGTGTGCATTCGTCTCCCACCAAGGCTGCAGAGGGGATGCAGAGGTTGTTTTATGTGATAGCAGAATATTCGAACCCTAACTATACACTACAACCTTGATTCAAAACTAGGTACAGGTCTGGTATATTGGAATAAATCCAGAAATTGCTCCATTATTTTTTAGAAATGTTGGGGACAAAATGTAATGCATCAATTCTGCTTATGAAAAACAATTTAGGGCCATGAAAGGGCTCATAGAGAACAGCTTCAAGCACTGATGGATTGCTTGTGCATTATCCCTACTGATTACTGAACACTGCATCTGGATAAGTACTTTCACTTTGATTGAAGATACAAGGTGCAGACTGATCAAAATTAATTAAATGCTTACTCTGCAACACTTTCCCAACCGCAGGCAGAAGACAATGCAAGCAGGAACTGGAATTGTGATCCATGTACATTGGGAAGCAAGAGTTGAACTTGATAATGATATTTTCCAACCTAAATGGTTCTGTGATTCTCTGAAGTCAAAAGTAAAACTGTGTAACCAACATAAATGTCAAACTGGTTCATCGGTAATAGGAGATTTATTCTATTTGCATTTTAAAGTCTAGTATTATATAAATATCAATTTTTTTCCAAGGCTGGAATGATGTAGGCACAGAGTAAGTAGGTTTCTATAGCAATGAAATGAGAATTAGAGTCCTAGGGCAGTACAAGCTGCTGCTGGATGTTTCTTTTTGATGTATCACCCCAGGAGCCGAGCTCCAGAAGGGCATACAAAAGGCAGAAGCCCTGGGCATTGGCTACCTCTGACTATTGACACCCACTGATTGGAAAAGCAACTGGAGTGACCCATTTCGTGTGAGGGTGTAACTCGGAGCCATCGTCCCCCATGTTGTGAGGCTCGTCCCAGGGCCACCACCCACCACCCAGCATGGAGAGGTTGTGGGCAGCCTCTGCAAGCCCCCACTCCAGTGTGGCTGACATGCAGTGCCTCCCTGCACACCCCTGATGAGTCCAAACCTGTTACACCTCTTCCTCCTCCCATCTCATCTCTGCCTTTCTGCTCTGCTTTGATTTATCCTGCTTGAACTTAGGCACTGAACTGAAGTACCTGGCTTTAAAACTGGACTAAATCAGCAAATGTACTAAAAAATCACTGACACCAATGACTGCATGGGGCTATTTTCCTTTTATTTTGGTGATCGTCGTTTATCACTCATGATTGGCTGTATGGATAAACCAAGCGCTGTGCCTGCTCGTGGTAAGTTAGCTAGATAGAAGTGCTGTGAGACTGCTGTGAGAACGGGCTGCTTGGCAAGGCAGTGGCAAGCACAAATTCAACTGCCTTCTTGATCTTTTTCTGTTCAATGATCTCTTTACTAATCTGTTATGCAAATTGTCTGTTAACAGACAATTAGATATAAATTGTCTATCTATAGACAATCTTGACTATCTATCTATATATATATATAAATAATTATTATATAATGACTATCTGTTATGCAAGTGAAACATGAGTTTGAAAACAACATGTGCCCTCCTCCTTTCATCAGGTTAGTTCCCTCTAAAAAAATTTTTTAACTCCCTTCCTTTTTCTCTGCTTTTATGATCTGTTACTTAAACATAGGCTAGGTTGAGAATAACGAAAAAAAATATTGCAAACTAATTTGTTGTGTACCACTTTGCTTTTCTGCTATAGATTCAGCTGCCTCCCAAAATTCTTTGCAAGAGATGAAGCCTCTGCTTTTTTTGTTGTTGTCCCCACCATAAGGACAAATATCACATATGATTATCTAATAAGAGTAAAATTGGCCTTTCTGGATATGTTATTAGAATGACTTGTTTTGAAAGAGAATATAAGAAGCAGAGGCTTTGACTAGAAAAAATGGAGGGGTTGCAAGGGAATATAGTACAAGGAGGCTTCTTTTCAAAATGGGTGCAAATTGTAGAAGACAATTTCTAAAAAAATACATAAACTCATTCAGTAGTCCTTTGAAGAAACTTAAATTTGCTCCACACTGAAATATAGAGGAGAGAGATGGTAAGGGCTGTAAGGGCTTTATCCAAGGTACCAAGAACAAAGCTCTAGAATGTGCAGCAGCAAGCTTTGTTATTCATTTCAGTTGCTGTAAAATGGCCATAGAAATTGTTCCATTGCGACTGAAGGCAATTTTGTTTGATCACACTTACTACATGCAATTTTGATACTCCTTTTCTTAGGCAATGAAATAAAGGTATATGAAAAATGCTACAAAAAGACACAAGATTATATGCTAGGAAAAAAATAAGAAGCCAAATCTCTTTAGCTCTTTTTAGTAATATTTGAATATTAAACTGCAACAATTTTAGTTTTGAATACATACATGAAATACCATCCTAAGTTAGGTATCAGTTTGAACAGAAAGTTTTGCTGTCCAGTGAAACACTTCAAATTCAGGGGGTACTTTTATTCTGGCATTTTGGTTCAGATCAAGATGACTCCATTTATGTATATTCTTTGCCTGCTCTCACTTAAGAGTGCTTTGGTTCACTTGGTAGGGTGGGCTCAGGACACTGAATCCCTTTGAGAGGCAGCAGTATGGGAAGATGGCTTCAGGATCACATTCCCTTCATTCCTAGCATCACTGGACACTGGTGCTCAGGACCAGGGCACGACTTTGAAATGTGTATGCTTTGAATGTGAATGTCAGGCCCTCTGCACCAACTGGTTTGCTTTGCAAATATTCTATTTGTCCACACTTCTGGCTGATGTAGAATGAATGTTATGTACCCAGAATTTGATCTTCAGCCAAAGGTGAGGTGTGTCAGCAGAGGCCTCTGGAAGGAGATCTCTGCCTACCTAAGCCCAGATACCATAACCACTCTGGCAAGATTTCTCCTGGGATGTTTTCAGAATCACATTTTTCACTATCTAGATCAGGAATATAACTGTTTATGCCTGGAGCTAAATCAATACCTAAAGTTTGGGTGCAAGTTGCAATGAAGTGGAGTTCAGCTTCCTTACTGAGTGGTGGAAGCTTTGCTTTTGAAGTACCTTTAATCAATTAATTATTTTGAGCAGACATGATCATTAAAAAAAAATAATATGTTGATTTGCTTACTAACTTTTCTTTTGGGCACAACAGATCAATATTACAAGTGAGATTCTTCTGCTTTCAAAGGAAAAAACTCATTAACTAGAACTCCCTTTAGCACATATTGATGATCATAAAATAAAACCCTTTTCAGAGGATTTCACATCTTACTTTTAATTTATACTTATGTTTTATAAAAAAGTTTTACATATGTTGCATTTTTAAAGCTGTCCTCAGATACTCTTCTATTTCTGTGGTGTCCTACTTCCCTCCCTCTCCCTCTCTCTCTCTCTCTCTCTCTCTCTTATGTACATATAAATATTTTATGGAAAACAGATGGTCTGGTAAAGTTGCTATCCACTTAAAAAGGCAGAAGATGAAACAGAATGGATCATATTATTCCCTAACTTATGCCCATAAAATAATTCTATTAACATCAAAGTAGGCACTCAAAGCTGTAAGATTTACCTCTATGTACTGAAGTGAGTTTCCTCCACAAAGCCCAAATCATAATTATGGTTCTAGGATGACAACTGTAGTTAACCAGGGAAACCTTGCAATAAGAGAACAATGTGCAGCCAAATGGCGTTTATACATGATCAAAGAGAATAAATATTGGCTGAAAGGGACACTCTCTTTCTCTTCCTCAGCCTGTTCATCAAGAGATGGTGACCTTTTATTCTGCATATTGAAAGGTCTTTCAAGTTGATGAATCTTTGGAGTGCAGATCTGTTATCTTCTGTCAAAGAATGATGGGGGGCTTGGAAGACAACTTTCAAGCTCCTGGCATTTCAATAAAAAATGATCAATCGTAATAAATTATCAAAGACCGGCTTCTTTTCTTCATAAACAGTAAGTGTATCTCTTTGTCGGTTCTAATCTGAGGAGCTACCCTGAAGGTAATTTAGCGTCTCTTTTCTCCGTACAATACCAGCTGGACATTCCCCTAAAAACCTGGAGAATTGGAACAATTCACAGTGAGAGAGTGAGAGAGAGTGGCCTCTGAAAATAGGGCACTAACTAGAAATCATGACTATAATAAATTAAGTCAGTGTTTATTCCATGGTCAACTCATATGTTACTTAGATTTGAATTTTCCATCAACTACCTATGTAGAAGTTCATCAACAACATGCACTGTTTGAGGGAACGGATGATTATTATTTTGCACAAATAGCTTCTCAGCAAATCCTTATTTCAGCACAGAGACAAATGGAAACAACCTTTTCAAAGGACTGCTTTGAGCATAGCATTAGGAGCTGAATAAACTAACTTTTTTACTTCCAAACTTTTGGTTGAAATAGTTTCTGAACTCTTGTGGGCTTTCCATGCTGACGATGGTTTTCTCCTTTCATGGGGAAAAAAAGGTATGGTATCCCACTACTGTAACTTCTCCTAAAACAAGGGAACTAATGTTATTTGTTAGCTTTCTGAGCTATTTATTGAGCTGGTAAAATGTACATTGCCAAAATTCTTTCTTCAGTACATACCAAGGCTCAGTTCAGATTTTGAAAATATATATGATGCCTATTTCAGAAATTGATTCAGGTGTGCTCTTAACAATTTATAACCGTACTGACCATACACCTATCAAACAGCTGAGACCACACTAATCTGGCTGCAATTTGTCCTTTGGAGTCTTCAGCAGAAGCAGCTTTTCAACTTAAAATTTTAATCTTTAAAATAGGTATTTACAAGCTATTATTTTCATTTTTTATTTTGTAATTAAAGTCTTTCTGATGAAAAAGTAACCAGCAAGCAGTTTAAATTTGCTTTTTAAGAGAAAAAAAAATAGTGTTTGCAATTTGAATCTGATTAATTTCATGCTGGTTATTTGAATACACTGTGCTAGTGGTCCTCAGACTCCTATAAGCTGGAAGTATATAAAAATTTTAGAAACAGGCCTATTTTTCTGCAAAATATGGATTTTTGTGTCATTAAAAAATGCTTTACAGGCTCTCTGAGGCTACCACTGCTGGAAGATGTCCTGTTGTTAATCTTAATGCCAATGACAACATATTTAGAGACTCACAGCACTGACTTCTAGGACGGAGATTGTAAATGCATATTTATATTGGATGACGTGATGGGATTTGGTGACGTGTTTGTGTGCATGTACAACACCTAGGTTGGAAACTTATTTTATTTTAGTTGGAATGCAATAAAATAAAATAGGGAGAAGTTTTGCTAGTTCCTGTTATAATTTAAATTGAAGTCTAAACGAAACATTTTCTTATGA
>WAAG01067022.1:0-15381 GCA_013390105.1 Tichodroma muraria
GAAATTACTCTTGCCAAAGAGAGTTTGAATTTTAGGCAGCCAAGCTGGGGAGTACTGGTGTCAGCAAACCATCTGGAGTTGTATGATAGATGGGAACACAGTCAGGAAAGCACCCAGGTGCCCTGACACTGGGCCCAAGCCTCCTCCCCTCTGCAGCCACTGCACTCCTTAAGGTATTTTATTGCTTATGTCTTTCAGGACATGTGAAAAAGGCTTAAAATACACAAGACAAATTATCCAACATGATTCTCTGGAAAATGTTGTGTATCTTAAATGCAGCCAAAGTGCAGAGTGTATGCCAGTTGTAACAGTAATCACTCATTTTCTGTTTTGACCTAGCTGAGAAATTACAGACTTGGAAAGGAGTAATTTGAATGTAACAATCTTTGCTGTTTCAAAGGTTTTCTTTCTCTTTTACACTTCTGGGATCAGCATGTACTGTGTGAGTTTTTTCTCCACTTGCTCAGAACACATCCTGTTTCATCTGGCCCTATTTTCCTAGGGCAGTTAATCTATTGGAGATACATAATTATATCATATCTCACTTTCTGCCACTCAAGCTCTATCTCAAACATTCATGCAGATGCCAGAAGTGCAGCTGGTAAGGGTTAAACATTAGAAGATCAGTGAATTGCAGAAAAATTTCTCACTGCTTCCAGGTCAAGTATTCACAGGTTGTTTTGTTTTGAGCTGTGGCTTCCAGACTTGGATCATGTCAACATACAGAGCAGGGCTGACACTGAGACATCCATTTAATAAATATTTACTTTTATGTGTGTGTGTGTGTGTGTGTGTGTGTGTGTGTGTGTGTGTGTGTGCAGGCTTGCGTGCCTGTGTGTGTTCACTGAGCTCACATCCAATGTCCATCCTCAGTAAATGGATTTATCCCACTCCCTGACTTGCCCACAAGACAAGCCCAGGACACATATTTACTAGCAGCAGCACTTTGGAATGCATTTGTGGTTGTAGAGTGCATTTCATGGTATCCTGCTTTAAACTTGTAATAGTACTACTATTTTTAACGGCAGAGTAGCTGCATCACTGAGCTGTTGGCACAATGAACTGAAAAAAATAGAAAAAAATGCTCTGTACAATACAGTCTCCACTGATACAATAAGTTACATTTAAAACATTTCCTCACAGTTATTGTCTCCTTAGAAATTAAAATAAAACATTTGAGGGTTTTCATCCTTCCACTAGTTTGTTTTCAAAAATATGTGAGCTAAAAAAGGAAGCTGAGAATTTTTTACGATGGGTAAAAAACCATAGATATGTCAGTGTGCAAGGATTAAGACAATATACAAAGGCATAGGCAGTAGAAGACAGTTACTTTCAAGCATACGTGAAAAAATCATGATTAAGATGAGGCTTAAGAGCACATGTTGTGGCAGCGTACATGGACACAATCATTGTGTAAAAGTATTTGTAACTTACACTTCTTTGAACCAGTCTTGTTTCTTAAAGCCCAAACAAATCACTTCAAAATGTCACAAACGTTTTTCATGGTCAAGGCATTCTCAAATTCATAAGATTTCTTGGATCAGACTGTAATTTTCTCTTATTTATGTATTGCAAATTTATTCTATTGCTCTTTATATTGATAGCTATATTCTAAATTTGAACTGCAAGGCCTAAACAAGATAGTGAAGCCAACAAGTGATCTCTCATGTTTGGCAATGGCACAACTCTTTCTAGCATGAATACTGCCAATTCTTTTGAACATTTCTGTATACAACATTTTATTATTAATATTTTCGATAGACCTCATCTGTCTTTGGATGAAGCCATGGCTTACATGTGACTGACTTTTAAAATCTTATGAAAAGTCCATAGATACTAAATTTATTTATTCATCTGTGGTATAACCCACTGATCTTCTGTACACATTTGTCTGCCATGAAGTGTCCTTGCCTTTTAATCAATTATATTCCACTTCTGTGGTAGTCAGACCACGAGGTGTTTGTCAGTAGGAAGTTGAGAGCAGCCTCTAACACAGTTTTAACTTCATGGAGAAAAATGAGGAAGGTTTTTCTTTCTGTGTTAGCAATTCTTGGGCAACTGCTTGTACCACCCACACTGTAAAGGTGATTGACTCTGATTCTCGGACACATGGCATAATTCATCCAGCAGCCATTCACTGTTTTATATATGACACAATAATACAATTTTCCTCTTGATTATGATACCTTAATCTAAGACAACCAACAAGCATTCATAATGGCCACAAGCACTTAAACTTATCCAAACCACAAAAAAAAAAAATCATTCTTCACTGTAATTTAGAAAGTTGTTAATCTGGTGTCATAATGTGAAACTGGCAGATTATTTAGATAGAACAAGCTTCACCTGAATTACTAGAGTTAAAACCTTTTCCTCCAGGGAAATGTGACATACATTGTTACAATAGAAATGTTTTGCATTATCCCAGGCAAAAGAACCATGCTGAAAAGATTAGAAACCCTCTCATGCGCACATGCACACATATGCTTGCATGCACGCACACCCTCCCACCCCTAGCAGTACTGTGGGTAGCTGAAGGAGCAGTGCCCTTTCCTGACTCCTGCCTTGTACTCAAAGGAAATGCAGCAGACATTTAAATATTTCCAAACCAAACAAGACATCCTGAAGGATTCTCCTCCTGTGGCCTCATTATCTGCTTACATCTGTGTTTTTAAAATCAAAAGAAAGGCTGAAGCAGTCAGAGCCACCCTTGACAGGAGCAGAAAGGGGAAGTGGAGAAGCAAAGAGAAAAAGTTTGAGACCTTCACTCAAGCAGCCCTCACTTTCTGAGAACACCAGATTTAAAATACGGTGGTTGGAAATTAAAATCATCATTTAAAAGGTCATCCTTCTTTTCTAAGGCTTCACATCTAATTGTATAAATTTAAAACGTATAGGAAGGCTGTTCTTGCAAAAACAGTGATGATCTCTTTGTAAGTACCTGATCATTCCTCTAGACTTTAGGGGCCAATTCTTCCCTAAAGCTGCACCTCTGTGTTTGCTTTCCCATAGGAAGAGCTGAGGCAGCAACTCTTCTGCCTGCATGGCCCTGGGGCCCCAGCAGGGCCTGAGGCTGACGTGATGAGCAAGCTGTAGACATGAGCAATAGGCTGATGCAGACAAGGCCTTTTTCAGTGAGTGCCAAATGTCATCAAAGCCCCATCCAAGCCTGAGGGGGACCTTCTAAAGGGTGCTCCCCACATCACCTACCTTCACAGTGTCACCTCCTGTACCCAATCCTCCCTGGATTTTTGCTTTCATCTTGGACATCTTTGCACCAAATAAAAATACAGCTTTGTCCATTCTCTCTGATGGTCTTGTGCGCCTACTAACATGAAAGGGTACTCACTGAAAAATTCCCAATTATTTTTAGTGTGTGGAGAAGGAACTGGAAGAGTGTTTGAGCACCTCATACTGACTGCCTGTAAACATTCAGCTTTGAGGAAAAAAGAGTAATCAATGAGGAATTTGGCTTCAAAGTCAATGGCATGATACTCTGTGGTCAGGCTGCATTCTCCAAAGCCAGCTGAGTAGCCCTGGAGGGAGGGATTGTGCCTTGTTGCTGCCAAGTGTCTGGTAAGCATCTCCAGAATGTTTGCTCCAAAGGTGTTTGCTCCAAAGATGTCGTCTCACCTATAAAACAGGTTAGCCACAGCCTGAGAGCTTGGCCAGCTGCAGTCACAGAGCCACCACCAGTGTCAGCCTAGGAAAGGGCTGAGGGTTGAGTGTGTGAGCCAGCCCCATTGTTCCTTCCCACCACTGTTGGGAAGCTGTAATTTTGGGACTGGGTACAGGTCTTGAAGAGAAAGGAAAGAGGACAGAAATAAGGAAAGGGTTTCAAATTTGCTGGGAGTGAGGTAGACAAAGAAAGAGAATAATCCTGAAGCAAAGGAGATGAGAAATGAGAAAATGAGGAAAAGAAGAGCATCCTTGTTCCTTGTTTGAGACGTGCTCCTCCCATTGAATATGCGCTGTATTGTCATCTTGAGAATGTCAACCTGTAAATAAATTATTTTTATTTCTGAACACAAAAAACATCTCTACCTTGGCAGGTTGTACTACAACTGAGTGCTGTACCAATCTTGGTGTTGCTTTTTGTTGTGAATAACCTCCTGCCTTGCATCTGAATTACCCTGCTGCACAGTCAAAGGCTGTTTCAGGCATGCCAGGGAGCAGGATGAGGTAAGGGCAGAGACAGAGCTAAGGAGGAGGTCATGCAAGTGGCCATGGGCACGAAGACTCTGCTGCCCTGGGCTGAAGCAAGCATGGGTGAAATATGTCGGCCTAATCAAATAAAAAGCATGGAAGATGTTAGCCCAGGGGCAGAAACACCTTCTTCAACACCTTTTGCCTTTGTCCTGCTGTTATTCCCATGCCTCTGCTACCATCAGTCAAATCTTCTCCAAACTGGGTACCTCAAGATGTTGCAGATCCCAAAGGCCCTGGAAGTGATGAGTGAGAAACAGCCTCCAGTTTTAGGCAACAGGCTTCTGTTGTCTTGCTGAAGTGGCACATGGCTTCCCTAGTAAAGCATCTTGGGTTCCCCAGACGAAAGCTGAGGTTTGTCCTGAGAGACGATGCACAGTGTCCCATGCCAACCACCCTGCTTTGCCAATGATCTTGTTGCCATGACACAAATCCTAATGGGAATCTGTCACACTTGAGTCTCTTTCATTGGCTGGGAGGCAGTTTCTGAATACTGGCTGTCCAAAAGCTACAGATGAGCATTTTTACAGCCTCAAACTAAACACTATATCTTTCCTACCAGGAGGGCTGCCATCACTGAAGTCCAGGATCTACTGGTTGCTGACATTTACATGAGAATTTATGGCTGTAATAAATTATGCTTCAGATTTTCCTTATTTGGAATAATTTTGCAGCATCTTTTCTCCACATTTTTTATGGCAATGTAACAGACTACTTTTTAAAGTACCAGGAAGATGTTAATGTTACCTTCACTGCATAAAGAGCTTGGATATAAAGCTTTCCAAGAAATGAGTTTTTGGACAATGCAATGTTATTTATTTACTTAAGCCATTTTATAATAATCTGGCAGTGTAAGCCAATGGTGAGGTCTTGAGCAACTTGGATTCTGTAATTTCTTTTTTAGCCTCTGTGCACAGGATGTACTTATTTCACTGATAAGACAAAAAATAAGGCTTTTCTGAAGAAGAAAATCTATATTCTTTCTCAATGGCTTTATCTCTGCTGACAGACTACAGGTGTAAGGGAAACAGGAATACTGAGACCGTTATGATGGCTAAAGCTCATCTTTGAGGGAATCAGAAAATGTGATCCATAAGCAAGCTAAATGCATTTTCATGCGCCAGCAAAAAATATTTTTAATAGGAGATACCATATATTGAGATCTCCATATTCCTCTGAGCACAGAAGCCACGTGCACTTCAGTAAGGATCTGGTATATTTGTAGTAACCTACATATGCCTTGAAGAGAGGGAAATAAAACCTCCAAAGGGATAAGCCCAGCAAAACCTGGGCCTATCCAGGGTAAATGAAAGATCATTTTCATCTCCATGCAGGTTTCTTTTCCCCATCCCTTCATGCATCTCCATCGTATACGTTTCTGCGTTTCCTTCCCTGGTCTGAGTTTTCAGAGACTGGCAGCTGTTCCTCTCCTGCAGTGTACCAAACAGGAAGGACTTCCCCTCCTGCAGGTTAGCCATCTTAGCTTCCCTCTTTCATTTGGAAAGGCCTTCCCAGCATCATCATTTTATTCACTTCTTCCAGCCTCCTCAGCTTCCCTCTGTCCTACCCTGCCCTTTGCATAATGCTCTCCTTTCTTTGGGTTTCCCATTTTTTCTCCATCAGAATGACTCTAACCACTTCTCTTTTGTCTTTTTCTTTATTCATACCTGTTTCCCAGCCCTAACACCATATGTGTTTCCCCATCCATAGGTGAAAAGACTTTCTTTGTAGGCTAGCTTTTTGTAAAGCCATCCTCTTCTGGTAGTCATCCCTCTGGGCTTCCATGTTTTCCAGACACGTTGTTGGTGATACACGTCCTTGGTGGTACCTGTCAGGAGCAAGTGGATGTCATGCTTCCCCCAGACCTATTTCCCAGGTAATTTTGTGTCTGCAAAATGTAGAACCATAAATGAAAAAGGAAAAATCCCTGTCAGCTGTGAAATGCTTGTTCACATCAGCATGCCACAGCACCAAATTATGATGAGACCCATCTACAAATATCAACATGGCCCCTCCATGGCCAATGTGCCTGCTGCCCTGCCATGTCTCTGCAGCTTCTCCTTGGGCACCCTTTCCCTGTGCTCTCTCTCATTTCAGACGGGGACCATCCCTTTCAGACTAGATCTCTGGTTTCAAATCCCCCTGTCTCCTCATTTTACTGAGCTGATTTGGAAGCTGGCTGGAACTTCCACACTCTTGGGACCTCTGAAACCAGACAATGCATCCAGTGACGCAGTTTGGCCTTTTCAAAACAAAATAGGGTTTAAAAATCAACAGGAACACATTGCTTCGATAACTGGGTTAAAATAACAAAAGGCAGCCTGCACGCGTGAGTATGACTTCAGCTTCATTCTCCCCTCCCAAATTTTGGGCAAGTTCCATGTCATCTTGGCACCTCCACTCTTGGGATGGGAGAGGCAGGACACAACTCTCTGCCTTTCTGTCGGAAACGGTGTTAGATTGGAATGTGTGTCAGTGCTGGGTCCGGATGGGGCTGGTGACATGACAGCTCATGGGCTGAACAGGCCAGTGCCAGGATGATCAGCTGCTTCCCAAAGCCCTGGGCATTGCTCACTATTTCTGGGGGAACCTTAGAACCCCCCCTTATTTTATTTCCTGTGCATTTCCTCCTACCCACCTCCTTTGTTTTTCACTGTACAGAGAATAACACCACAGAAAGACGCAGTGGTGTATCTCATAATAATTTTAATTTTTTATTTTCTATGGGTTCTTCATTTTTGCTGGTTTTCTTTCTTATTCACCTCTCTTCTTACTGGATTCTCTAGATCACTGTTACTGCATTAGCACATGCATTCAGTAACAAAATGCTGGTATCTGCAAGTATTTAGTGTTTTCAGTGCATTGGACAAGGTGATTTTACAAATGACACTGTTGTTAAAAATACTAGTTTATTGTATTTATAATACAATATCTCATCAGACTGTAAATTTCTAAAAATATTTTTAGCAGGTTTTTCTTTCAGTTAGGCTAAGTATGCCCGAGTAATTAGCCCAAACTAACAAAGTTTTGCTTGCTTTCTTCGTTTGCACAGGTGTAACTAAGATGAGAAGTTTATCCATGGGCCTGAAAAGCCCTGCATACACTCTGGGAATTGATCTTTCAATTGCATCTTTATGTTTTCAGCCTGACTTTTGTATCAAAAAATAAAAATATCCCAACCAAACAAATAAAAAACACCAAACAAAAATTACAGCATCCCACATCCTTCTATTAAAGAACTTTGATAAGATCTTGGTTAAGAGTTTACTACAGAAATTAGGGCTGTCACATGATGAGAAGCCATGAACTGAAAGCTATCTAAGAAATTGGAGGCAATAGACAAGAAAAAATAGCATATCTTTGTCTCTGAAAAAATGTTGGCACAAAAGTGCCAAGGTCTAGTATTGTTTGAAAAATATACTGGCAGTCTGCAGAGGGAAATGGGAGTAAGGAGGTGAAATTGATGAAGTTATTTATTTTAGTCATAGCCCAGTGCTTCACTGGGGGCAACATGTCAGTGAGACTTCAGCAAAGCAGGCAAAGGTCCAATACAATGGCAGATGGAGATAAATTGGTGGCACCTGCAAAATGAGTTACAGCAGAGGGGAAGACAAAACATTTGTGTGACAGGTAGAACTTGATACGAGCTGTGAAATAAGACTTGGGTTTTACTGAAGGCAGCTTGATAGAAACATTTGCTTCCTGTGGAGAGTGATGGGGACTACACAGCATCACACTAGAAGCCAGCAGTGCAATTTTGTCTATTACTTGTTGTTCAGGATTTGCATCTTGGCCAGGATTCGTCTTCCTTAGCCACAGAGCAGATATCTTCACCTGAGCCTGTCATCTGGGCTCTTTTACAGCTGATGGAGAGAAGTGTGCATGCAGAGGCTGAGTCATGTTCTCCTAAAAAAGACACCTCCAAGAGATTCCATCACCCTTCTTCAGATGCCTATTTTGACTTTTTCTGTAAAAGGAGTTTTGTCAACTAGCATTAATTTGTATGTTATAGAAAAATGAAGTCTCCTGCCCAAGAAGTTTTCATTTTCTGTGATGTGGGAATTAAAGTTATCACAGTAAGAAGCTAGGGGCCAGGATATCTGAAGATGGTGCTGGGCTGTGGCAGGAAGGAGGCAAGGGTAGGTGAGGTAAAATCACTTAAAAATAATAAAAACCTAATTAAGATGAATCAAGAGCTTCTGTCTTGGCATTTAAGACAAAATAAACGCAGACAAAAAGCACAGAAAGAAATGTGTCTCTAAAATACTAACTAGCAGCTGCTGGTATGCTCCAGCACAGGATGCTAGAGAGGCCAAGAGCTGAGTTCAAATATGAGTGAAAAATCTCACCCTAAGAGGGGTTGGTGTGGATACGTACTTGCCTGCTGCAAAATTTCTTGCATCTCCTGAAGTACCTAGGATAGAACAGGCTGAGTAGGTTGGAAGAATATCTTATATTTATGCAGAATTCACCTATGGGCTCGGAAAATAAATCAATGCTGAGCTCAGTCAGAAGTTCTTAGACTGCCAAGTGGATATCTTGGGAAATGAATGCCTTGGCAAAATCATGTGTGATGGCTATCTTTTTAAAACAAGGAAGGACATTCAGGATGTAGATCACACCCTCCAGAGACACTTCACCACGAGCAAGCAGGGGATGTTAATGCTTTTTTAAAAGTCCACCAATTTTCTGTTCCCCTTTCAAATACAAGTTCCCAGAGCACATGGGCTTTGAGAGTGGACTGATGAGGCACTTGCTACATTTTCTTAATGACATGAGTCCACCTGAAAGAACATGAAAGCGTGTGGATTTCATGGACAGATGATTTTTTTTGTAGGCTTCTACCTACTGCCTGTGTCTGTAAGGACATGAGAGAGTTGTCAGGTCCTCCTTCTGGTGGAAAAAAGTGACCATGTGAATGACAACTGTGTGGGCAAGAGACAAATTTATTAATGTCTTCACAGAGCAGACCATGCAGAGCATAAGCCCCCCATGCAAAGTGGGGGCTTTCCCAGCTCTGGGGGGTCCTCTGTCTACTCTCCCTGTGCTCAAGTGCCTCCTAAAGTGTTGAGCTTGGAACTTTTGCTAGCTGCATGTTTCTTCTTCTGTTTTTATTTTACTCTGCATTCAAAGGACTAAGTAGTGAGAAAGGGCTCTGTTTCAAACAGTGTACAGGAAATGAAAAAGCTGAATAGCATGTTTGCCAGCACATGGATCTTTTTGGCATACTTAAAGCCTATCTGGACTATGGATTTGTCTTATTTTTAGCCATTACTAGCCAACCATCAAAGGCTTTTCCATATAGAAGGAATGCCATGTTTTGTTGTGGTTCGTGCTCCTGACTAATCAATATGTCCTGAAATGCCCCTAGATGGGATGGTCTGTTTCATATGACCATCTGTTTTCTGTTTCTCCCCCTTGGAGTGTGGCTCCTGCCTGGGGACCATGGGGGTACTTAAAGCCAGAAACAACTATGGGCAGGTGGAAGCTACTCAGATGTCTGTACTTCTCTTTGAAGTTGGCTGCATCTCTGAGGAGGCAGCCAACCCAACCAGTGGTGGTTGAAAAGGAGGACAGAGCTCTCCTGGAACAGACAAATGTCAGCTGCTTACAGTAGATGCTGTTCTACTCAATGAGAATATGGAATTTTGATCACATTTCCCTCCAAGTGTGAAGGATGGGGCCAAGAAGGATCTAATCAAATACAGTAGTGGCTGGTAGAATACCCAGCCCACTTCTGCTGGGCTAAATCCCAAGTTTGTCCTTCCCTACATGTCTCCTCCCTACATGTCCTGTGGGTCTGATATGCTGAGTTGCTATGACT
The DNA here is from genome assembly GCA_013390105.1 of Tichodroma muraria. NCBI lineage: Eukaryota > Metazoa > Chordata > Aves > Passeriformes > Sittidae > Tichodroma > Tichodroma muraria. The sequence continues at coordinate 10,031 of WAAG01067022.1, forward strand.
CTGCCCTCATCTGTTCTGGCTGTTTTCTCTCTGGACCCCTTCCTTCAGAAACAGAGTTAGAAGAAATTTCCTTCCGCAGGTGGGAACTTGGAGACTCAGAATTCAGAATTAGCAGGTGACAGTAAAAAAAAATGTTTTGGAATCCTAGTTCTTCTCCTCATATCTGGGAAACAAGTATGTGGGGATGTCTTTTCTTTTACTGTGGGGTATCATTAAACCCTGATCCTGTAGTAGGACTGCAATGCAAGCAATTCATCAGCAACAATAAGGAGGAAATCACTGGGAAAAGGTAGAGGAAATGTCAAGGGCTTGCAGAGGTCTGCATATCTGCTGTTATAATATTAGACCAGAAACAGTAGTGTATGAATCACTCACAGTCATTCCTTGCCCCCATGGTTTTGGTAAGAAAGGCCATTGTCTGAAGTAGTATGGGAGCGAGGTTTGTGTCCCAGGATTGAAATAACGCTCATTTGACAGGCATAGAAATCTTCTGGGGTAATCAACAGGCATGGAAACGTTAAAGGGGAGAGCAAGAGCTGTGGTCCTTCCCTCTCTTGGGTGCTAGATCAGGCTTCACTGTCTGGAGGCTACAGTGGGCTGCAATGTGCCAGTTTCACTTCCCAGGATGTTGGCAGGGCTGAACATGTGCCATCTTTGAGAATGCCTGAAACGGCACACATCCAGGGAGAAAGTAGTCTTCTGAAATTCAGACTGTTGGTTGATTTCCATGGAGAAAATAATGCTTTTAGAAAAGAAATTTGAAGAGCTACCATCTCTGCATGTGTCTTCGTACTGCCTACTGCTGGAAACTTGAGCAAGGCTGGACTGCTTCACATGTGCCTGTGTCTGAGATAGGCTTCACCAAACAGCTTCTACTGCTCTATTGACAGAGTGTCTGAGCCTGCTGAGCAACTTAGCTGAGTCCTGCACTCTGTTTGTGCTTGTTCAGGCTATGTTGGACACCTTCAGTGGGTAGTCAAGCCGGAATCATCCTACCCCCTGCTCCTCTGCTGCCCTGGAACAAGCTAATGTTTGTTTACTGGAGGTCACTTATCTTGAGCTATTGCTTTTTTCCTGTCCACTCCTTCTTGCTGCCTCACACTAAACAAAACCAATACACTGATGTATTGAAGTTCTCACTTCCAGGCACAGTTTTGTTTCTGCTTCTGAAAGGAAAAGGGGGTACACTGCAATGAAAGCAGGATTTAGCCCATGATACGAGGAGTAGAACTTGGTATCTGTTTTTAAGGGACCTAATAATTCTGCCTTTCATTATGACCATAATCACAGTGGATCTTCCCATTGTGACTGTAGATATTACTCCCATTTTCGAACCTTTTTTATCAATGATTACCCCAACTTGATAATGTTCACACTATTCCCTGGAATCTTCACCCTATTATGGCTCTGCCTGTTAAGTCACCTGGAATCAAAGTACACTCCTTCAATGCTTTTCCGATGTTCCTTTTTCCTCTCTGGTGAACAACTCTGCTTTCCCTTCACTAATGGGTGAAAGATCATCTGGCGTTAAGAGATCACGTGCTGAAAGACAAGTGGAAGAACCCGGGAACATTTCTGTGTTCTGCAATTTTAATTTATCTTTAATTTGAGCACTTTTATTACCTTTTTAAAGAAGTGTGAATCCTGCTGCTGACTATGATCTTCACTGCATCTCCATCATCTCATTTGTTCATATTCTCTCCACAAAGGATGAGAAGCACAATCCTATAACCCAATAACTTTCTCTAAGCCACCAGAAAATGCTCTGCAAGCCACCAGTGGTCAACAAATCTCTGGCAAGGAAACATCCAAATTAAAAAAAAAAAAAAAAAAAAAAAAAAAAAAAAAAAAAAAAAAAAANTGATCATGTTTTAGATCCAATTTCTAACATTCATCTGTTTCATAGGGAAAAGCTGCAGCCCTTTAACACAAGGATTCCTAGTCACAGACACTGCCTTGTTTAGTTTCAATCAGCTTTGGGGAGCTGATACCACTTTAAAGCTGGTCGTGTTGGTGCAGCTTGCAGCTGCACATGTCTAAACAAGGGATTACAGTAATGGAGTGTCCATAAACACCAGTTATGCAGTTTGAACTAAATCACACTTTTCATCATATCAGAAAATTGTTGTGCATGAGACACCATCTCAAAGAGCAATTTTAAACTAGTTAGAGAGATTTTTCATCGAGTAAAATGTGTTTGGTATATGTTAATCGGGACAGGTATAAACCAATCCAAAGAGGATCTCTGAAAATGAGATAAGATTGTGTACATAAGGGATTTCAGTAGCTCAACTAAATCAGTTATAAAACTTCTAATTTAAACCAATGCTACCTATATTTGGACAGTAAGAATTAATGGGCTACAACTCTACTGCAAGGAAAATGTTACCAGTGGGGATCCAGTCCAAGAAATCCTGTTCCTCAAAAGCAGCAGAGTCTCTTTGAATTACCCTAAAAACATCAAATTACCTGTGAACTCAGTGGTACTTTGCACACCACCACAAATTCATTTTGCTATGCTTAAAATAATCGAAGTAATGCAGTTAGCATTTCTCCATAATCTCCTAAATAAATCTAAATCCACTGTTAAAATATCTCTAATTTCCAGCTGCAGTTTGGTAGCGGTGTCCCAACATATTTTAAAACCTTCTCCTCTTCTCTGCACATTTCTTTTTAGAAAAGACCAGTGGAGAAGCCAATAGATTTCTATAAATCAGTGCTGGATGAAAACAAGCATAAAAAGGAGGCTTGAAGTTGTTTAATATTACAGATGTTTTGGAGCTCTATTCAGTAGTTGGCAAGTCATATGAAGCTGCTCTGAATTCTTTATAATCTAGACACAAAGATCATTGAACTCTGAAAGAACCTCTGGGCTTTTATTCAAAAATATGTTGGCTTCTATTTACCACTTTCTTCATTTATATCTATCAAGTGGCTCAATATATAAATAAAGCCCGGGTGTTCTTATTAGCTAAGGCAGTATTTCATGCAGATTAATGCCAGCAGGTTTTGTAAAATACATCTCTATTCAAAGCTAGAGTATGTTTTGAATTAATTTTCATCCTGTATATGAATCAGGTATATTCTACTCCTTTTTTTATACAGACCTCAGCTGCAGCACATAGGAGGAACCTGTAGTGTTTAATTCTAGTCCCATCATCCTTCTTCAGCAAAGCACTTTTAACTGTAAGCATCTGCATAGTCCCATTGATTTTAATGGGAGTACTCACGTGCTCAGGTATATTAAAATTATAATTGAAAACAGCACCTTGCTTTCTTGGGGCCTAAGTGACATACCTAGCATTTTATTGAACAGCCTTATTTAAATATTACCTCATGTATATGCTATGAGCAAACCTTTCTAGTTCAATAAAATCAGGCTTATTGTTATTGGGTTAAAAAAAAAATCTTTACTTTTCTTTGCCTCCAAAGCAGGCTAAAACTCTCACACTAAACTGAAAATATTGTGTTGGCTAAAGGTATTTTGCCAGCTGAGCCAAAACACAGCGAGATGTTCATCTGCTGTTGGTCTTAATAGAATAATGGGCAGGAAGATTTAATGGGATTGATAAACTTATTGTTTTAAAGAATGCTTTTGGTCCACTACCAGCTAGAAATTCAACATCCCACATAAGATATCTCAACATTTGGCTAATTTTGCCATAGTTAAAATGATTGCTCAAATGATCCCAGCTTTCAAGTGGTTGAGTGGGGATTTTTCTGCGTAATATAAACACCCTCACAAGCAAAATCCCTCCACTGAGGCAGTAAGACTGTGATGAAACCAGAGAATGGAGAAAATATATATGTCAGATTATAGTGGATCACACGCAAACTGTTTGAGGCGCTCCAGCGTGATTTCATTCCCATCCCACGGAGACTCTGCCTAGCATGTTCTAATAATGGAAATGTTTGGATTAGTCTACGTTCAATCCATTTACCTCAGCACCTCACTAAATGTGAGCTATGCCATTAGTCTAGATGACTAACTATTTGTAATTTGGTTGTAGCTTTCTTGTAGCTGTGGCAGCCTGGGGTCGTTAGGGAGGCACAGCTTGCGTTACTAACGCATTAGACCGACTGATCCGATTGGAAAAGATCGTGTAGCTTTCTGGACACAGAAGTTGTTCGCTATGATAGACCAGAAGTGTACCTAGAAGTTCTCTGCTCACATCCTCCTTTGAGCCCACTTGAAAGGACAAAGTCACTGTGAAGGCTGAAGTCCTAGGCTGAAAATCAGCAGTGACTTTATTTTCAGACACAGCAGAGGTGTGAGACTATTGTTGGGTGCAACTTGGGTTATAACACTGATAAAGGGGAGAAAAGTATCACTTAGGCTTCTTACAATCAAAACATAGGGAACAAAGCAGTCAGGGACATGTTAGCAGGCAAGGAATTAAGTGAAAAAGAGGAAGAGAATAGACTGTTGTCAAAGAAAAGAGCAGTAACTGAGAGCTGCAGAGACATGGACCTTTCCATGTTTTATACCTACTAGTATATATATATATACTTTAGCATACCAGCTACAGGTTCCCCTACAGACTGACTAGAAAATGCATGTTCAGTTTTGGGTCTGCCTTCCTGGACTCTTTCACAATGCTGAGACTAAATATATACATTCAGATTTCAGGTTTTGTTCTAATACTAGAAATCTCAGCTTTCCCTGATAACTTTCTCTGACATTGTAAGTCCTCACAAGTCTCAGAGGTGAGTACTGCGTCACTGCTGCTGTGATTAGAAGTCTCAGTGTGCTGGATCTCTAACAGAGAATTTCTTTTCTCTGAAATTTGAAGTATTTGGGTATGTTCAATGGCTGTTAACAAATGTTAAAAGATGCAGGGAATTTTTAACTGTATGGCTAAAATGTAAATACCTCGGCCTCACAGTGGCATAGCTCTAGGTTATGACTCTCACTGGCTCTGCGGCCACTGGAGTTCTTTAGACTAAACAAGGGCTGAATTCCTAGGGTAGAAGGTACTGCAATAAAATCAAATATCAAAACAAAATCAGATCAAATTAACTTAAAAATCTGTCCGCTTTTTTCCTCCCTGTCATTTAAGTCACCCTTAAATTCAAAAGAAAGAGTTTGAGCTCGTTTTACTGGCAGCGCCCAGAAACACACTGATGTCTAAAGAGTACTGCTTCTGAAACGCCCTTTGTTTGAGAGGCTTTTACGGGGAAAAGGGAACCTTAATAGTCTTCGATCACCAAGGGACAAAACAGAAGTCCAAAACCGAAGGATGTCCTAACAAATCCTTCCTCTTTCTTAGGAGCCCAGCCACTGGGAGCATTACTCACACCTCCTGATATATAAAAGCACTCAGAAGGTGTGTGTGTGGGGGGGGGGGGGG
>WAAG01067022.1:15744-28059 GCA_013390105.1 Tichodroma muraria
ATATACACACTTATATGTGTGCACACATGCCCAGAGCATTTTGCTGAAACTCTCTCCCCTTTTTCAGCGAGCGGGGCCGGGCAGAGCCGGTGCTCGTTGAGGTACCGGGACGACTCTGTCCCCGTCCGACGGGCCGGGCTGCGCGGGGGTGATGGACGGGCGGGCCGAGCTGTTCCCGGGCCGGGCCGGGCCCTGCGGGGTGTGTTCCGAGCGCATCCCGCGGCCGAGGGGCTGGCGAGGCCCTGGGCTCTGCAGGATGCACAGACAAGCAGCTCCTGGCGCCCGGCTCCGACTCTTGGCCGCTCGCCATCCACGGGGCACGGCGGCACCGGGGGACAGGGGTCGCTTTGCTTGGGGTGCTTCGGAGGCCCCTTTTTGTTTTCCTTCGTACTTTTTTTCTCTTTTTCCCCCCTCCGGCCCGGTTCGCAGCCCACACCTTTGCTGGTGCCTGCCCCAGACCTTATCAAGCCACGGTTTTATCGCCGCCCCCCCCTCCCCCTGACATGCCCTCTCGGCTCCAAGCCCGCGTTGCACAGGGGCTGCTGCCCCCACACCTGGCAAAAGGGACACGAAGGGACTCCGAGGGGGCTATGGGGAAAGGGGACACGGGGACACCCACACGCATCCCCAGAGAGCGGGGAGGGCGTTTCAGACCTGGAGGCGCCCTCCAAGAGAGGATCATGCAGTCCTGACCCTGCTGCTTTTGTGCCCTCTACCACGGTTATTTCAAAGTCTATCCAGCAGCGGTGGAAAGCAGGGTGGGAAGTGCGTGACGGCGGGAGGTGCAGCTCAGAGAGCATGGCACTGGCCTCCTCGGGTCAATCTCTCGCTCCCCTCCTCCGCCTGCAGTGACTGGAGGATTTGGAGTTGCATCTTTAACTGCCTCGGATGCTGGGGTGGAAGAGTTTCCTCAGGAGGAGCCAAAGGAAAATAAGTGCCTGTCCAGTGATAGTCGTTATATACATTTTATTGGAAAAAAAATTTTTACATCAAAATATTTTGGCAAACTGTAAAAAGTATACATAAGTGCAAATATATTCTCCCTTTAAAGCAATAGTGTGTGAGTATACACGAGATTTATTTAAAATAATTTTTTTAAAAAATATTGTGGTAGAAAACAACTTTTGTAAAAATAAAAAACAAAACGTTGTATTGCTGCAATACTGGAAAAAAATTGAACTTTTCTTACAGTCTATACACGAAAGGGCTAAACAATACTGTTTTAATAATATCAATCGGTCGGTGTTGAAGTCCATACAAAGTGTCCTCGGTGGGGCTCGGGAAGAGAACACAACAAAGAAGTACATTTCCCGCTAACGCTGTAACAGAAGGGGGAGTCCTCGCAGGTGCGGAGACATTTATTTTTTTTATGTAAAGACACTTTCTCGTATAAAAATATGTTGGATTGTTCCCTTTCCCAAAGCTCGGTTCTTTAGGAGATCGCAGAAAGGCGGTTTATGATTAAGGTGGTCAGACTCGGCATAAGGACATTTATATCCCCCCTAACCCAAAACATCACGCAAGGCATTTTTCTTTTAGTAAGACCTTTGGAGCATTATATCGGCTGTACGTGTCCTTCAGGGGGTGGAGTGGGACCGAAAACACTGCTTCCTTAGACAAATTTGCTAAGTGACTCGTGTACTATCAATGCTATCAGAGTGCACATTATATTTAATCTGCGTGGGTCCGTCTACATTTCGGCTCTGTTCAGTGACACCTGATTGTCTCTGTTGGGGCGCAGCCTTCACATCACGCAGGGCTTGATGTCTTGACAGACGCTTTGGTGGTGGTGATGGTGGTAGTAAGATCCACTAGCGGACGGGTGAAACGAAGAAATGCCATTAAAATTGAGGACAAAATCTTTCCTGTCACACACCGGGGAGGGATGATGCTGGTAGCGAGGCAGTCCCACTGCAAGAGAAGGAAATAACAAGAGCTGCTCAGAAGTCGGAGAGTTTTGCCCGGGTAGAGCAGTCCTTCCTCCCTCACCCGCAGGGAGGAGAGGCTGCCTGCACAGAGCTGGCACACCGCTCCCTTACCCCCGGCCTCGGCTCCCCTGCAAGGTTTGGTAACTCCTCTTTGGTTTTCCTGGCAGAGGTCTGGGACGCTCCCCCAAGGGCAGAGCCTGACCTGCTGCAGGGCAGAGAGACCGGGGGTTCCATTTCCCCGAGCGAGGAGGAGAAGCGGATTCCCGGAGCCCCTCATCGCCTGCGGGTCGGCTCGGAGCTGCACCCGTGCTCGTACGAGCCCCCGAGCTGCTCTGCGGGGAGGTTCTAGACTACACAGCCGTGTGGCACGCAGGCGGAGGAGAGGGAGGCATGCGGAGGTGGATGCCCACGGACACGTGCCCGGCCGCAGCCCGGGCTCGCTGACGCCTCTGAGCATCCCTCCTGCGTGGGCACACCCGCACTGCTGTCTGTCTGCCCTCTGCCTGGGTGCTCATCAGCGTGGAGGGCTAGTTCACCCTCTGCTGGGGGGTAGATGAGGGAGTGTGTGTTTTGTGCGTGTGTGTGAGAGAGAGAAAGAGGAGACGGTGTCACTTGCGTGTTTCCCTGGGTGCACAACAGTCGTTTGAACCCGATTCCCATCTTTTCTCGCTCTTCCAGCTCCCTACCCTGTTCCTGAGAGGATTTTGCTTCTGACTTGAGTGGCTGCAGGTTGAACTCCAGTCGGGATCCATTTGTGTGTTGATACAGTATGTATTTATTTATGTGTGTGTGTGTGTGTGTGTAAGAGCGTTCACGCCTTTTCGCGTGTGTGCTTCCATAAACATAAGATACACCCTACGGTTCATCAACAACAACAAGCCAAGTACATCCGTGGCACCGACATGTAAATGACCTTGCAAATTCCCATTGTAATTTCCCACAGCCTAAGGCAGCCTTTCGGGGGCCGCATGGGAGACGTCACCCCACCCCCAACACCGAGCCGTAGGGACCGTGCTGGGATCTCTGGTCTGGCAGGGTTCCTACTGGATCCGGCGGGGAGGGGAGCATTGCCCGAGCGATGCCCGCAGGGTAGAGCCAGAGAGGATTTTGGTTAGGCGTGTGGATGTCAAACTCGGCTAGCGGGATCCTGTCAAATATGACCGAGGGTCAAGGAGAAAAAGAAAAATAATGCGAGGAGAAAAAAAAAGCTAAAGAAAGAGCAGGAGAGTGAGAGTGTAAGGAAAAGGGAAAGAAAAAAAAAAAAAAAAGCAGGAGGGAAACGTCCCCGGTTTTCCGCAGGATGGCGGAGCCGAACTCTTTGGCGGCGTCGGCCGGCGGCGCACAGCCCGTTCTCCTCCGGCATTGTCCCCTCCTTCACCCCGCAGAGCTCACTTTATAAAAGTGATTATTTCGCTGGATTTCCTCGGCTTTCTAATAACCCTGCTGGTATGCTCACCATAAACTGGGGCACTTTATTACAATCCTGATTCAATCATTTAGCAGGATTTAATAGTCTGCGAAAAAAATCTGGCTCCCCCTGCCCCCCAGCTTCAAAATCCTTTTAGCAGAACCAAGCCTCCTGTTTCCAATTTTTACTTCTCTTATTCTTGGGTCTGATATAAATGCATGGTTTTAAGTCCTCCCTGACGCTGTCATGGGTAGAGAATTATTGACCGATCAACAGCGATTGCCACCGAATTTGCTTTGCATTTAACTAAGAGAAAGGGAAAGGCGAATTTCACTTGCTACTGCTTTTGCGGGGACAGGAAGAGAAAGATTCTTGCTGATTATAAGTACAAATAAAAGATCTCGGATCCTTTTCCCCATCTCCTTTAACTCTTCTGAAATATTTGTGTCACAGAGACTTTACATATCATACACAAATAAGGATTGGACCCACAAAAAAAAGAAAAAAATTGGTTTGATTTTTTGTTCAGTTAGTAAAAGACTGGGTATGGTTTGCACAAAAGTCTTGGGCCCAGATATTGAAGCTGTAGAAAGTAAGTGGAGAAACACCGTTTTGCAAAGCGATTGCATTAAATCTGAGCTGCTGGAAACGGACGCTCGTGGTCGGCATTAAGACAGAGTCCAGCTGCCCGTATACGTCCGTATCCGTCCTTGAACAGAAACAATTCGGATTTAAACCGCCCCGGCCTCGAAAACCGCAGTAGAACTCCGGGAGGATCACAATCCTTGCTCTCTCTCCCTCTGCTTTTTGTTTTGTAGAGGTATTCTTGGGCTGTTTCTGGATGAAAGTTTCTCACCCAGGAATCAGCTTTCTTCCCTCAGGTGTCTGGCAGGAGGAGGGGGCAGCTGCCTCCCAGCCACACTCCCCGGGCCAGTCCCACTCCTGCACCACGCGTGGTCCCATGGGCCCTGCGTGGTGGACTGTGCGGCCGCAAATAGTAAAACAAACAGAGCGAAAAAAGATCCAAAGAAATAAAAAGAAAAGAAAACCAAAATCCAAGCAAAAACAACAAACCAAAGCAGAAATTCCTAACGGAGAAGGTACGTAGTTCGGCGGGGGATGCCCTTGTGAACCCGCCGGCCTCTCGTCCCGGCTCTAAAAAGCACGTGGAAGGTCACCCTATAGCTCCGAAAAGTTTCTTTAAACCCCAGCAGCAGAGCCCTGTGGGCACGGAGGAGCCCGGCTGGGGACGCATCTCGTCCGCTCTCTCCCCGGCGCAGAAACGCCGGTGAGACGGCGACCCTCTTTGCAGCCGCCTCTCCCCAGAAGGCACATCAGGGCTATTTTGGGGTTTGGGTCTTTTGTTTTTAAGGGAGGAAAGTTTGCAACTGCTTGCTGTCCCCTGACAGCCCACGTCCCTTCTGCGGTGACGGCAAAGCCACTCGCATGGCTGCTGTCCTCCCCGCGGCGACGGCGGGCTGTGGGGAGGCCAGGGCAGGCTGTGGCGCTCTTAGGAGGACAGGAGAATGATTGACAGGCGCCCAGGGAGGGGGCGGGAGGGGACCCAGAGCTGAGGGTCGCCTGTATTTGTTACTTGTTGAAATTCCCATAAAATTGAACAAGACCCCGCTCTCATAGGGGTTAAGTCAGGCTAAAATCCTCTTCGGTGTGGTCCAGCCCAGACTGTCTTTGTTTGCTTAACCTCTGAGACCCACGTTTAAAAGGGCTATTTGGAAAAATTCCCCGTAAGAGCCCAACATCTTTTACCCATTTTTGCGCTCGGATTTTTCTGAGCAGACATTGTCTGTAATCACCGGCCGGGGAGGGGTGAGGGGGTGGGAGACAGCGACCAGAAAGCTCTTTCCCTCCGGTTGCAGAAATATACTCGATCCGCTTTAATCTTCCTAGCATTTTTTAAGATAAGCGGGTGGGTTGGTGTTAGAGGGTTTTTACTTTCTTTCCAATTCCCTTTTTTTCCCCCGGTAGGGTTTAGAGGATAATATTTGACGCCTTTATTTGATTACTCCCGCGGCGCGTCTCCGCGGCGCGCGGTTTACCGAGGCGGCGGCGGTGCCCGGCGGCGCTCCCCGCGAAGTGAAGCCGCAGCACGGGGCGGAGGGGCCAACCCCGCTGCCGCCGCCGAGCGCATGTCACCGGCACCGGGAGGGCGACGAGCGGACCGCGGCGGAGCCGGGACGAAGTCGAGCTTTTCCTCAGAGTGTTCCTTCTTGGCACTGGGCAAGCAGGAGGGATGCTCGCAGCCGTGCCCACAGCCGCCCCCTTCAAACAGCCCCCCTGTCCCGAAACAGAACAGCTCAAACCCACGCGTATTTTCTTCCCTCTCGCAGACAATGCACCTCTTTTTTCCGACACCGTGGTGGTCCGGGGCTCCCCGCGCGAAACCTTTGTCGCCGGCGAAAACCCCCTCCGGCTGCGCGCTCCCCGCCGCCCCCGCCGCCCCTCCGCGCCCCTACCTGAGAGGTCGTCGCGGGGGTTCTGGTGCAGGTATCCCTGCTCCAGGGAGTAAGAGGGCACGCTGGAGTGGATGCCGGAGGAGGCGGCGTTGGCTGCGGGGAGGCCCTGCTGCTTTATGTAAGGCGAGGCCCCCGAGGCTGTCCAGTGAGCCGAAGGGCTCGTGTAAGGCGAGTGGCACTCGATGGCGCTCGCCATGGCCGGCGAGGAGGGCACGGGGCTGCTGCTGCTGTCGGGGCCGTAATCCCCGTTGGCAGTCACCGGGCAGCTGGCCATGTAGGTCGAGCCGGGGTTGGGAGACATGTGTGGGACGTGGTGGCCGCCGCTGAGTCCCTCGTAGCCGCTGGCCATGGCGTTGGGCATCATGTCGATGTTGTAGCCGTTGGAGTGGCAGGCGAGGGAGGCGGGGGGCGCCTGGAANCCTGGAAGTCGAAGCCCTGCGGGAGGATGGAGGCGCCGAAGCCAAGCCCGTTCATCATGCGGTACATAGGCTTCAGCGCCTGGCATTTCCTCCGGAACCCGCGGGGCCGGCGGCGGAACGAGCCCTCCTCGAACATGAACTCGCTGGCCGGGTCGATGGTCCAGTAGTGGCCCTTGCCCGGGCGTCCCAAGCCCTTGGGCAGCTTGATGAAGCACTCGTTGAGAGAGAGGTTGTGGCGCACGGAGTTCTTCCAGCCCTGATAGGAGCCGCGAAAGAAGGGGAAGCGGGCCTGCAGGAACTGGTAGATCTCGCTGAGGGTTAGGCGCTTGGAGGGCGAGCTCTGGATGGCCATGACGATGAGGGCGATGTAGGANCCCTGCGCATCCCTCCCCACGGTCCCTTGCGCAATGGCTCCTCCGCTTTCTGCCGGAGCCAGGCACTGGGCGGGATGGACCGGCCCAGCCCCGGCCCCGGCCCCGGCCCTGGTCCGGCCCCCTCCCTCCCTGCGCCGCGCCGCCCGAGGAGTCTCCGCTCAGCGCCACTACGCCTCCTCCTCTGCCCCCCACCTGGGGACCCANCTCCGCTCAGCGCCACTCCGCTTCCTCCTCTGCCCCCCACCTGGGGACCATCCTGCTGCCTAATCCGGCAAGGAGAGGAAGCGTAAGAGCCTGTCCCCCGCCCCCCAATCTCTTCCGCACTGTTACTCTTTCATATATACTTTTTTTTTTTTTTCGTAAAAGGCACAGTGCGATCGCCTATCAGCTCCTTCAATCTTGCTATTATTTTTTTTCCTTTCCCAGCAGACCCCCCTAAATCCGGCCCAGAAATCAGCAGAGATAGAGGGAGAGGGCGAGCGAGAGGGGGAAGAAAGGGACCACCCCTTTTCCAGCTGGCCTCTGTCCACCCGTCATCTGGGCAAGAGGCGCTGCTGCTTCTGCTGCTTCTGCTGCTGCTGTTGCTGCTGCTGCTGCCGCTGCTGCGGCGGCACCATCCGCGGCTCGCCCCCGCTGCCGGACTAGCGCCGCTAGTACCGCTTAGCGTCTTCCCGGGGCTCCCTCGGCCCCACAGGCACGGCTTTGCCCTCTGCTCCCGACAGTGCCCCGGGCCGAGGCTAGCGGCTGCCAGCCCCGAGTTCCACCGGTGCACCCCAGGACACACGGGCGCTTGATGCGGTCGGGTGCGGGCGTAGAAGCGCGTGAGGGGATCGCCCACCCTGCGGAGCCCGAGGCAGCAGTGTTTACTGCTCCTCAAGCCTGCAAGACATCTGCTTTTTAAGACCTTTCGCTACCCCTTGCCACCTCCCATGGCCCTATAAAATGTCATTCCTATTATAGAGCAGCAGGGGTAGAGTCCGAGGACCGGACCAGGGATGCGCCCTCCCTCCACGCCCCGGGGACGTTGCCCCGGTGCAACGGGCGGGTCATGCGTTCCGGCAAACGCCGTTTGCCGGAGGAAACGGGGCTCAGGAGGGGGCAGGGAGGAGAGGGGCCGGCGGAGGCACAGGCCTGCTCAGGAATGATGGAGAAGGCTCCAGAATCAAACTGGAGACCTAAGGAGGACGGCGGTAGGACAAGAGGCAGAGCAGACAGGGATGCTGGAGCAAAGGAACGGGGGTGGGAAGGACGCGGGCGGAGCGGGACGCCGTGTCAGCGGCGTGCCTGCAGTGCTCTATGTGTGTCTGTGTGTCCGTCTGTCTCCAGTGCTGCTCCGTGCTGAGAGCTCGCTGGTGGGTACGGGCAGGGAGGGGGTGGGGCTGGTCCCAGACAGTGACCTGCAGTTGAGTGGAAGCAGGCTTTTTCCATCAAACTCTGCCTGGATACCACACACAGAGCCCAAGTGTCAGTTTACTGCCCTGAGCCCAGCTCCTTTTCCCTAAGCTCCACAGTAATTAGACAAAGAAAACCTAAATTAACTGAACAGGCGTCGACAGCTTCCTCCAGATCACCACTGCTACATACATGGGAATGTGTCCGAAAATGGCTTGATTGTATCTGAGGATAAGCTAAGAAAAACACTACCAAGCCCGGCAATGTTTACGACACATTTTTAATAGAAAAAATAATCGCTCGGTCCATAGACCATGTTTACCTTTCCTGAGGCATCGATTTAAATTGTTCCCATAATAATAATAAAATAAAGAAAAAGAAAATTGAATTCTATCTATCTATCCATCCATCCATCCATCCATCCATCCATCCATCCATCCATCCATCTCTTCTTCTTTTTTTTTTTTCTGTTGTTCCCTGGAAAGGCAGGGAGGCCGATGTGCGATTCCTGATCTCATTGTAACGACCTGTTCTTCCCCTTCTTTCTTTCTTTCTTTCTTTCTTTTTTTTTTGATATCCGTGGTTTTATTCATAAACACCTTTCCTTGCTCTAGACCGGGGAGCGAGGGTGCTTTTTCACCTTCCTTGGTGGGATGTCTGTCTAAATAACATCTTCGGATGACGCGTCTCAATAATCTCTGCGATCTTCAGGACACCAAAGGAACTAAAGACAAGGGGGAGGATCGTTGCCTGTAAATCATTCTAACCTGCCCCCGATTCAGACTGTTCGTTTTGATCATTATTTTGAGTCGAGCGGGAAAAATCGTTTACTCCCAACACAAGATGTCACGATGTACTGGGGTGTCATTGGGTTCTCGGAGGCGCGAGAGAGGACAGACGGGGAAGCAAAGCCGGGAAAGGCAGCCCGGTGACAGAGCCGCGTGCTGCTTCAATCCTGACTCGACACAGCTCTGATATGGGAATAGGGGCTGACACATTCAATCGTCTACCTGTTAGCAACGTCCTCTTCTTCGCAGCAGATACTTGTTTGAAACACAACATTAAAAAGTCTCCAAGACATGACCCTGATACTTTAAAAGATGATTTTAATCGCCTATGATTAAACAGCAGTGCATTTGCTGTTTTGTGGAGACGTTTATTTTGGTTGGTGTATCCATTTCTGAGCTGATCCTAGTTTAGGAGCACAACTGGTTTGTTTTACCAAAGTATACGGAAATTAAACTTTTTGGCAGATTTGGTTACTCAGATGTTGTTGTATAATCATAGTTTTTATTTTAGGAAATCTCTTCATTATTGCGGTTTCAGTTTCATGTTCATAACAGAGTCCCCTCTGCTTCGTGAGCTAAATGAAATAAGTTAGACTAAGCCAGTTAAGAAAATGGAAGACAAATATGAAAGATAAATGTTTACGGTTATGTTGGAGTCCTCCCCCCCTCCCCCCTTTTGTTCTTTTTCTGTTCTTTTCCTCCCTTTTTTAACTGCGTGCTTCAGGCTCTTTCCTTTCCTCAGAGGTTCTGCAGATGAGAAGCGTTTTTTCAATTAAAGCCGAGACTGAAACTTAAACAAATCCCTCCAGTATTGTAAAAGTGCGTTTCCTTAAGCCCTGGAGGATTTTCCTCCAACTGTCAGTTTCAGGGTGCCTGGATTTAGATCTCGATCTACAGCGGCTGACAGAGATCCCTTTCCGCATGAGGGGCATGCGGGCATTTTAACGAGCTGGAAGGAGCCTTGCGGCCGTAGTGGAGCGCCCAATTCCCGGCCCCGGCGGCCCAGGGCGACCACCTGGAGGGTGTGGAGGGGGGCAATCTCACCGCGGCGGAGGGAGCAGAAAGGCCAGGATGCGAAGGGATTCTCAGCGGTCTTGTCCCGTCCTTTGTGTTGCTCCCGAGACCTCTTGACATCTCGGGACCTCTGGCAGTAGCCGTGCGATCCCGATGTTTGTTTAGAGAGGTTTTTCCGCTTTTTTTTTAACGCCCCCCTTCTTTTTTTTCTTCTTTTTTTTTTTTTTTTCTTTGCATACGCAATGGGCAGCAGGCGTGACTCTTCATAGAAGTCTCCATGAAGGCTGCCATCAGGACCCTTCTTCCCAGCTCCTCTTGAAGAGTCGGTCTCCCCCTCCTCTCCCGAAACAAAGGAAAAGGGGAGATGATCACGACAATCCGAGGCGTTAAGACACCTCTCATCTCAAGGGCAGACAAGGACATTCAGCACAAATGCACTGCATTTTCCAGTGGGGGGAAAAAAACCCAAAACACCAGCCCGACTCCAAAAGCATCACCAGACAGGCTCCTCTCACTGTACGGGCACCTATCGTAGCATTTACGTTATACCTGGGGTATCGCCACGTGGGTTTGGCTGGCTTTCCGTGAAGATACCTTCAGAAATTTTTCAGCAGTGTCTGAACGTGGAAGAAAGCTAAGCCTGGCACAGGACACCTACAGGAATGTGGTGATCGTAAAACCGTAGGGCCGCACCTTTCCCTTTCCTCCCTGCTACACAACTCTCAGGGCCGGGGCAGCTTTGTCCAGTGCTCGAGGATGGAGACCAGGCGGGAAACAAAGTTTGGACTAGAAGGCAGCCGACGAGTAGAATCTATTTGCCTTTAGGGAAGTGTGTTCCAGGGGAAAATCGACCTCAGCAGGTGGGAGAAGAGCCTTTACTCAACTCTCCCAGGCTGGACCCGCGGGACCCTGGCTCCTGGGGGCGTCCCGCAGGGAGCCGGGACTCCGCGGGCCTCAAGGGCCGGAGGACCCCGCGGAGGGGAAGTGCGAGCATTGAACACCGGGGACGAGAAATATCCGCCCCCCGCCGCCCACCCCATCCTCCCCCTCCGGACAGGTCCTGCTTTCACAGGCATTTGGTCTCTTCAGCGGGCTGGAAAAGTTTTTCAGCGTTTAGACTTCCCGGAGGACACCTACGCCTAAGACTTTATTGTATTGTTAAACCCCCAGCTCTCCCCCTCCAAGACTGCCTCCATCCCCTGCATCCCACCCCAGTCTCATCACTGCCCGGGAGCAGTGGCAGACAGACACCCTGCGAGTCTGAGGTGCCCGCGCTCCTCCCGAGCTCACTAAACCCAGGGTTCAGCCAAGTCGAATTCCACCAAACTGCGGGGCTGTGCCAGGGGACCAGCCCGTGGTCTGCCGGGCCTCAGCGGGCAACCTGTCCCGCACGCCCTTCTGTGCTTCCCCCGCGGTCCCGGCATGGTGGGACACGGGAGAAAGGGGGCTACGAGTGATGGAGGGGACCTGGCCGCCCTGCAAGTCACACGGGTGTTTCAGCAGCCGGCCGGAGCCGCGCGGACATCGTGGCGAATAAACCTGCGCAGGGACCGCTCCTCGTGTAGGAACAGCGCTGGTTTTGTGTCAGCCCCGGAATACTTCCACCCAGTGTTTTTGTGCGTAGACTTTGCTTTTCCTATACCAGATGACAATGTTAAAGAGTTTGTCCCCTCCCATTTCTGCACAGCTCCAGCTCAACTTCCCGGAGCATCAAAATAAACCCCCTACAGCGGTCAGGATATAGGTCACCTCTCTAAAAGGAAACACAACCCTTCCAAAAATATAAAACATCTTTGACGTAGCAAAAAAAAAAAAAAAAAATACTCTTTTGTCTCCGAGCATCCTCTGTCGGTGTAAATAAAACGTGACAGGCTCGGGGTAAAATAAGAAGCGGGTTGTTTCGAGATCACAGGAGAGGCGAGGTCCCGGCGCAGTGCGGGCAGTCGGGCGGCGGCAGCAGAGCAGGCGGCTCCGGGCAGGTGGAGGCTCTGCCGCACTCCCGGGAAGGAGGCAAGCCGAGGGCTCTGGCAGACCTCCGAGGGAAGGCTGCAAAAGATACGGGTGTGGTTTCCGATACCCTCCACCCGTTCACATCCCGATCGGTTCTCAGTGGTGAAGGTCGCGCAAGTGCCAGCAGTGCCAGTGCAAAAAATGTTAGCGGCAGCCCTTGTAGGGATTCACCGTGTCTCTGCAAGGCTGTAGGAAAAGCCCCCGCGTCTCCCGATCCTGCCCTGCATACCCCGTTGACAGCCGCGGATAAGGGCAAACACGCTTTGGCCCGAGATCTGAACACACGGCACCTTTTTGACTGGCTTCTCCCCCGCCCAAGTTTACATTCCGATCAAATGAGATTTCTAACTTTACACATTGTCAATAATTTTCATACATGCGCCGACCTTAATTACTTTCCATTCCATTTGCAGCAGACAAATAGTTTCAGTGGGGCAAGGGAGCCGGCGGTGCCCCCGGCCCTGGCGGAGGGCTGCGCTTTTCCTCCTGGTCCCGCCGCCCCCCCCCC